>CAEFZY010017100.1:0-89701 GCA_903066815.1 Brachyrhaphis roseni
GGACGACTTATTACTCTACATCTCAGACCCAGTATCATCTATCTCCAACATTGTGAGATTGCTAAACCGTTTTGGTAAATTATCAGGATACAAGTTGAACTTCTTAAAGAATGAATGTTTTCCAATTAATAACTCTGCGCTCCAAATTACAGAAACTGACTTGCCCTTCCCTCTCTCTAGAACAAGATTCAAATATTTGGGAATTAACGTGACGCGTTCTTTTTCTGATCTGTTTGAAAAAAATGTCTCCCCTCTGCTTAATAATCTTAAACGCGACCTCCAGAAGTGGAGTGTCTTAATTTATCTTTAGCAGGCAAAGTAGCATGTATTAAAATTAACGTCTTGCCAAGATTTATGTATCTCTTTCAGAGTATTCCAGTTTTTCTCCCAAAATCATTCTTCAGACTTACCAATAAACAGCTATCCTCGTTCATGTGGAGTAATAAACACCCTAGAATCAGTAGGCGTTTCCTTACTGGGGGATATGGCTCTACCTAACCTGATGTATTATTACTGGGCAGCAAACGTACAAAAAGTAGTCTGTTTACTCCAACAACCAGATGTTGACTGGTGCCAATTAGAACTGAATGCATGTAAGCCATCATCATTCCCTGCATTAGTTACCTCAAAGCTTCCTGTTTCTCCTAAGCAACATTCATCATGCCTAGTTGTAATCTCCACCCTAAAAATATGGTCACAATTTAGACAACACTTCAATATGACAAACTTCTCTATCTACAGTCCCATATGTGATAACCATGTTTTCTCGCCATCCTTATTAGATCCTGTCTTTGCCCATTGGCGGAGAGCAGGCTTACGTAAATTTAGTGACCTATATATAGATGGCATTTTCACTACATTTGATGCTATTTCCTCTAAATTTAGTTTACAGAGTTCCTCTCTATTTTGATATCTCCAGATTCGTGACTTTGTTTGTAACATTAGTCCCTTCTTTCCCAATTTACCCCCAAAGGGAGGTATAGACATAATTTTGGAAACTCCAACACAATATAGGGGCCTCATCTCCAAAATTTATAATAGCATCTCATCATTCAATACAGAGAAGCTCAATGAGATCAGAGCAGAATGGTCAGAAGAACTTGGAATACACATCTCTGATGAAACTTGGAATCACGCATTACGTAGAGTAAATGGGTCAACATCATGCGCTCGACTTGGTCTGATTCAGTTCAAGGTCCTTCATAGGATCCATTACAGTAGAGCCAGACTCTCAATAAGGCTTCGTTCTTGGGGCTAAATGTCTGTCGAAAGACAGAACAGCCAGAGTTGGGTAGTAATTAGTTACATTTACTCAATTACATTTATTTGAGTAACTGTTTTTGAAAACAATGAACCTTTAGAAGTATTTTTACTACTTTTACTTAAGTAATTTTATTATGAAGTATCTCTACTCTTGAGTAAAATTTCTACCCACTGAATGAAAAACAAACATGTTTTAACCAAAAATTCACCAGAAACAGGCACACACCTGCAGTTTGTGTTCAAGTTTCATCAGTTTTTTATTGAGAGAATAATTTTAAAAATAATTCATTTAGCCTGATTTAGTTATTTTTTGTTACTTATAAAAATGTATGTCATTTTGTTTTTAAAATACCAACATTTTCACTTAACTTTATATTTTGGTTTGTCTGACGGTGTCATTTTTAAATATTAAATGATTCATAATTTGATTAGTAACTCACTACTTTTTACTAAATACTTTTTACTTTTACTTGAGTAAAAATATTTTGAATAGTGCTACTCTTTCCACTGCAAAAACACAAAATCTTACCAAGTAATCTTTGGTTTAGTTTCAAGAGCAAATATCTTAGTATATTTGAAATAAGACAAATAAACTTAAAAGTAACTTTTTAATAAGATATAGAGGCTTCATTAAAGTAAATAATATTTTAATATTGACAAAAAATACTAGTTAAATTGGCAGATTATTTCACTTATAAAAACTTGTAAATATTCTGCCAATGGAAGAACTTTTTCATCAATATTAAGAAATTATTTACTTAAAACAAGCCTCTATATTTTGCTAAAAAAGTACTTTTAGTTTGTCTTATTTCAAGTGTACTAAGATATTTGCACTAGAAACTAGACCAAGATTACAGACAGCAACAGGAACGCCTGTATCGATGTTTCCTCCCTGACTTCTGACGGGTGTGAAATTAAAACTTCCCTTAAACTCAAAAGTCACATTAATACAGTAAAAAAATTTTGTTCTCTTCCAGTGAAGACACTCATCAAACATGAAGCCTTTTCTCTGTAAAAGAAACCTTGTAGCAGTAACCCATACTTTTACAACCTCTTGTTTTGGTTTCTGTTCTTTTTTCAAAGAGTTGGTCCTCGGTTTCTTTCTTTCAATTGTTACAAAAATACCGCAACTTGATGAATGTCAGATAAACGCAAACAAAGTGACATTTCTCCACCTCTGGCATCATTTTACTGACTTTCTGTTATTCTCTGAATTCATTTAAAGATTCTTTAGTGTTTACATCTCCATTTTATTTATCTAATTCCTCACTATTTACATCTTTTTTATATATCAGTCACGCACCTTTTATACTGCTTCATTGTCCAGTAAGTTATTAAGTCTTCTTGATTTAAAAGCGCTTCAATTAATTTCAAAGTGGCATGTTTTCTGTAAACTGTTTATTTTTATTGTGGAAAACGGCAGCATAGTACATTTATTACCATTCAAAATCCAAATAATTTGAGTCCCCCAAATATTCACACAATAACATTTTTTCTGTCAGATTTAAATTTTTGAAGTGAACTTTTTACATCGGCGAAGAAACGTCTTTTTAGAGCTGCTTTTTTTTTGACTCAAATAAACCGAGAAGTATTAAACATTATCAGACAAATGAAGCTGTCATTTCATTTCAGCTCTTTAAACAAAGTAATTCAACATTCAAACAATAAGCTGTACCTGGAGACATTAAAAAAAATAATATTAATACATCAAGTAATGAGAAGCAAAATCCTACTCAAGAGTGTATTTCCTCTTCGTCTCTGTTGACAAGTTAAAGGTTGGCACCAATATGATGAGGGATATAAAATGGAAAATAATGTGAAAACAGGTTAAGGCAACTGTTCAAAAGAAGGGACTTGATGCTATTAAAGTTATTTATTTACTCCAGATAAAATGTGGAAGGACAACACAAACAGCTCAGCCGCTGAGAGCTGCTGAGTCTGAAACAATCTGACACGAGACACGGCAGTAAGAAGCAAATGTTTGCACTGCAAAAATATCAAAGTCTTGCCACGGCCTAGTTTCTACTGCAAATATCTTAGCACAGTTGAAACAAGACAAACGTAAAAGTAACTTTTCAGTAAGATGTAGAGGCTTGTTTTAATTCCTTAACATTGATGAAAATGTACTTGTTCCATTGGCAGATAAATTAACTTATAACATGGGAAAATGTCTCCTTTTTTGTTAAGGAATTATTTACTTGAAAGAAGCCTCTATATCACATGCATCAAACTCAAAGTCCGGGGGCCAAATCCGGCCCACCACAGCTTTTTATGTGGCCCTCTAGACTAGAGAGACACATAATAGAACCATTAAGATAACAGTGCTCTTAAATATTATTTTATCAGTCAAATAAATTCAGTTTTATCTGTTTACTGCCAAATTATGTCAAGTAGTCCCTACACTTTTCTGCAGATTATTGTGAAAATTCACGCAAAACCAACAAATCGATGCACTTTTTTGCATTTATCACAGCTTTTTGGCCAAATTGATAAAAAGCATTGGATTCAAGTGACTTTTTACTCCCACTTGCAGTGTTTCTTACTTCTACAAAACAGCTGCTTCACTCTAATATGATGCCAAGTTATAATACATAATTAGTAATAAAAAGTTGCATATCCCGTCATACATAGCTGCAAATATTTCTAAATTGGTATCACAAATACTTTGATTTTTATTGCAAAAAATCCCCAAAACAATCACAAAATTCTGGAGGGACTGAAAAGATGTTCAATATTATTTAATTTTAAGAATTTATTTATATACTTTAACAGTTTGTTAATGGGCTTTAGCAATAGATTCTCTCACAACCGGCCCTTTAAAAGCATTCATGATCATGATTTGGACCAAAACAAAATTGAGTTTGACACCCCTGCTCTATATGTTGCTAAATAAGTTATCTTTAAGTTAGCTTGTCTTATTTCACATGTACTAAGGTATTTAATAGAAACTAGACCGAAAATGCTTGGTAAGTTTTGCATTTTTGCCGTGTGGACAGTTGTACTTTACAGTGAAATGCAAAGAAAATGCTTTGACGTTTCATGAGAGTAGCAGTCCTTGCTTTGAGGAGTCAAAACGGACAAAGGGCGATCATTTTTTCTGAATAATATGTTGTAGCCATTCCTTCAGCATCTGGAAGCTCGGCCGCGCTGCCGGAGCCAGGTTCCAGCACTGCTTCATGATGTTATACACGACTTCGGGACAGCCATCAGGACAGTCCATTTTGTAGCCCTTCTCCACTCGCGGCACAACTTCTTTTAACGGCTGGAGAAAAAAATAAAAAACAGCAAAGTTGATACCAGAGAAAATGTATAAAAAAAAAAAAAGATTTGTTCTACGTTGAGATTAATACTTACAATTCTTGGATAGGGGACTCGGCCAAAAGAGTAAATCTCCCAAAGTAAAATACCGTAGCTCCATACGTCTGACTTAGTGGAAAATTTCTGTTAATACAAGAAAAAGCAGAAGATTTTTTTTAACCTGACTTACTTATATCCAATGTTTTTGCTTTTTTGTGTAATTTTAAATGTTTCAGATCATCAAAAAGTGGTAATATTAGAAAGAAATAACTGGAGTAAATAAAAAAAAACTGTTTACAAATTACATTTTTTACCTTTTACAAGAAAAAACATGAAGTAGACTAAAAGACCTGAAAAAGCAAAGTTGCTGACATTTATCTGCCTGACATTGTAATTCACTTGTCCTGTCTGTTTGAATTTGTGTTTTTATCTGTGGTTTTATGAATACAGTATAGCACTTTGGTACAATTAATGTCTTTTTAAATAAATTGAAACTGACACTGACATATAAAGCATTAAAAACGACAAACCATCAAACCACATTAACATTCTGATGTTAAAGCTGCACTGATCGTTAACAATCCTGACCTACCAATATTTCTGATAACTGATAATGTCAGGTGTAAAACAATCACAATACATCTTCAGTATTCTAATCTTATTTGACTGAAATACACTAAAAACCCGTAAAAATAATACAAACTTGTTTTAGTTGCACATGAGATAGTTCTCTCAAATAAACAAATCATGCAAATAGAAATTATTAAGCTCGCTTTAATTTATCATGCGATTAATCGATTTATCGTTTATTGTGACAGGTTTAATTGAGACCCGGACATTCATGCTCAGAGTCTCTGTGAACAATGGCAACATAGAGATGCCATCATAGGTATATAAAAAAAGGAAGGATTGACAAAAAACTCAGAAATTTTAAAGTAAAAAAAACAAGGATATTTATGAATGTGAAAAGTTGACTATTGGCTTTAAAAAAAAATTTATTTTGAGATTAATCTAAGAAATTTTCTTGGAAAAAATGTGAAAAGTCTAAAATGTTTGACTTTTGAAACTCATAAATTTCCATTTTTTTCCCTAAACAATTTATGAAATTAGTAGCAAAATTTCTGAGTTTATTTCTCACAAATTTCAACTTGTGGAGCTCAGAAATTTCCTTGTATTTTTCTAGAAAATGTCCGAGTTTTTGTGGCAGAAATTCCTCCTATTTTTCTATCTACAATGGCACTAGCACACCAACAGAGGTTTGGATTGCTTTTTTCCTGGTTCTTATACATTTATTTTGTTTAATATATATATTAAAAAATTAGCTTTATGAACTAAAACTTTTGTCCAACATAAAAACAAAGTGGGACTAAAAGTTTCTAGCCGCTGGAAGCTCTGCTGCGTCGGACGGTACCTTTTCTCTGAGGGCTTCTGGTGCCGTCCATTTAACAGGTAACTTGGCCGCATCCTGAGTAGACGACGCCTCTTTGGTCAAACCAAAGTCGCTGACTTTGGCGATGTTGTCCTCCGACACGAGAACGTTTCTGGCTGCTAGATCTCGGTGCACAAAGTTGTTGGCCTCCAGGTAAGCCATGGCTTCACAGACGTCTCTGCAGAAGTAAAACACAGGTGATAAAAACGAGGCTCAGGAACCTCTAACCAAACGTTTAACGCTACGACACACAGGTTTCTTCATATTCAGATACTCATCTTTAGTTTGACAAAGCTTCAAAATCAGAAACATTTTATTCCATGTGGGGAAAAAAACTAACCATGCACATCACTCTGAACATACCACACTGTGGTGGCACATGGTGGTGGCAGCATCATACTATGGGAATGTGTTTCATCAGCAGGGACCAAAATATAACTTTTTAATCTACATTCAAACTATTAATGCAGCTTAAAAAATCTAGTACTGCACCCTAGTGGCAGCATCATGATGTGGAGACGCTTTTCTGCTTTTTCTACTTTTTGATGGTCCGTCACATTAATGTGTCACAAAATATATTCAAGTTTGTGATTTCACATTAATAACATTTTTAAAAGTGCCATATGTTTGAGGATGCTGTATATGTTAACACTGCAAAACTGTATTTTTACCCCTGGTTATCATATTTGCATACTTTATTTTAAACTAACAATTGTGTTAATATTTTAGTAAAATTAAATCAGCATTGCAAATAATGAAAACGAGCAGCACAAACTGTTTTCTCTACATGTCTATTGTGTAAAATCTTTTTATTTGATCAAAAGGGAGTATTTACATGTTCAGGTGAAATTTAAGGCTCAACTTGCTTTTGTTGCTCTTAGCAACAAGAATTATGTTTCTTACTCACATTTTTTAGTGTTTCACACTTTTCTGTACTGCAAACTTAATCTTTCAGCTAAATTAACTCCTAAATATTGTTCTATTATAGTGAATTATTTTTATCTAGGCGAAGGAGCCCACTGTGGTCTGTTATACTGGTTTCATTAACGCCTCCTGTATGTGAACTGGGGGAAGGTGGGGAGCGAAGAGGCACAGGATGTCTAATCTGAAACTCCCACCACGTCGCTTTTCCTGACTATTGACTCAGAGACCATTATATTATATTAATAAATCTACTGTACATAGAAGTACATACACTTTACTTAGAGACAATTCTCACTGACATTACATCAGACTAAACCTTTTTCTGTTTTAGATCACTTAGGATTACCAAAATTATGTTTATTTGCTAAATGCCAGATATATGAGAGACGTTTAGAGGATTTATGTTACTTTCTAACAGAAATTAAAGCTTTAACTTCCCAGCTGATTGAGTTGTTGCTTTATATTTCCACATAATGTGCTTTACTCTCGATGCTCTCTAGTCAATTGCACCAGTTCCTCCTACAGCTAAACAGACCCACATGATGCTGCCACCCCTGTACTAACTTCACAGTTCGAGTTATGTTCCCTTTTTGCACTATGAATGTTATTAAAGTCAGTTTTCAGTTTCATTAGACAACGGGAAAGGCTTCCAAAAATGAAGGTTTCTGTCACTGAGTGCATTTGCAAACTGCAAATCTGGGTATTTATGTCACCTTTGGTGAAATGGCTTCTTCCTCACTGAGTGGTCTTTGTCTGTTTTTATTTATTTTTTAGGGCTAAAATGGGTAGAGTACCCAAAAACTGTACTCAAGTAAGAGTAGCAATATTTCATAATATAATTACTGAGGTAAAAGTAAAAATTATGGTCTAGTAAAAAATTACTCCTACATGTACATTTTTCCCAAAAAGTAACTCAAGTAAAACTTACTACCCAACTCTGCACAAGTTTGTTTGAACTGTTACCTTAAAATAAAACCATGAGCTAATGCTAATTAAATCAAATGTTATGAATTAACCTATCGACCCTTTGCAACTACTAATCATTCGAGGCGCCATGACACCGGAAGTATTGAACAGAGCGACTGTTGAATACTTCCAGACAACTTTGGAAATTGATTGTTTTTACCAGTTTATTTATGGCTTCTACTTGTTTGAGTCGAGCTAATTTATCTGAACGCAACACACCTGGTTGGGGCTCTTTGACGGCAGTATTTATAAAAGTTGGAAACAGCTATCTTAGAAACCGAACCGTTCCTCCTGACGTGTTGATCAAATTACTGACTTTACCTGAATTCGCACCACATGATTTAAGTCATTATGTGATAAACAGCACTTCCTCTACACCGGAGCAGCATTAAAAACGTACAAAAGACGAGATGCTAACCAGTTTTTTCCCCCATACATGCTAGGCTACATGACGGTGCTGCACTGTCTCCATGGTTACCAACGGTTAGACGCCTACCTTCTCTATAACACATTTGATATAATCTTTCTGATCATACTTACTTATAAAGTTTATGAACGTTAATCTCCTTACCTTGTAAATAAAAATGTTCGCTGTAAACCCGTAATTACACCGAGGGCTGCCTGTCAATATATATGATTAAAGGCTATCGATCACTCCCTATCTTTTCTCATTAAAAGTCATAAAATAAAATGACAAGTTTGGTTTATATCCTTCTCTGTTTGTGCAGCCGACCTCGCAGCAACCTATGATAATTTTTAAAGTGAAATCAACCAAATAAAAGTGGTATTAAGTTACAGATGTCTGGTTTTAGACTAGCTTTAAAGAAGCACATTGGTTGTTTTGACGTCCGTCATGGCGGAGTGGGCGGAATTCTGGAGAGCGTGACGTCACCTTTAAATTGTCAATAAGGAGCTTAACAAGCCAGCTGGGATTTCACAAATTGTAAATTGCTTTCACAATTTCACAAAGTGTGAAATCCCAGATGGTGAAGTAGTCTGAGTGTATGTAAACATCTGAATTTGATTAATACAATAAAATCTGTAAGATTTGCTCTGTTATTATCCTGACATTTAGCTAGAAGAACTCCTTTGTGTAATCCTAACAGACCTAAAACTGGAAAAGTATAGTCTGGTTTCATGTCAGACAGTGATAAAAATGATTTTTTAAACAGCATATGTAGATATCTGATTTCAAATACTCACAAAGCAAAATTAAGGAGAGCTTCTCCACCAAGTACTGTTCGACCTCTGGACCGTAGGTAATCTACTAAACAGCCCTGAAAAATAAAATTTTTTTTTAGTGTTTTAAGTTAAAAACTCTCCCATCTTGGACAAATAATCCAGTATGTGTCCACCTACCTTGGCCATATATTCAGTAACTATAAAAAGACTCCCATTCTCTTCTACAATCACACCAAGCAGCTGTACCAGATTATTGTGCCGTAGTTGCCTAAGGAAAAGGAAGAGCATGAGGATGTCACAATGGGCTTTTTTGTTTCTGAGACGCAGTACTTCTGTATTTTAAGGCCTTACGTCATGACAGAAGCTTCTGCAATAAAAGCCTGAGCCGTAGCATCGTTTTTTATGCACTTCACAGCTACTTTTGTCCCTCTGTAGTCTCCCACATTGACATCTGGAGAAAAAGCAAACAACTGATCATAAAATGGGAAAATATGCCACAGTAACAGCAACCTTTTGTAATGGATATGCTACCATTTCTTGCTCCCATTTAAGTTTTTAATAGTCCCAATTTTAATGCCTTCTATTGGGTTTTAGTTGATAGGCCAAAACAAAGTAGCAACAACTGAGAAGCAGCAAGAAAAAGATTCATGGCTCCCTTTTTAGAGCAAATAAGATATGAAAGAGTGGCTTTTACATGTTTTCTACCCCTTTTTATTATAGTCTTAAATAAAATCAGCCAATTGCCTTCCCACTGCAAATACACCAAATCTAACCAAGTATTTTTGTCAAGTTTCTAGTGCAAATATCAGTACATTTGACTTAAGACAAAACTAACTTTGAAGTATTTACTTTTGAGCAGAATATAGGAAATTTTGGCAAATATTGAAAACTCGACTGAGTGAGGAATCTTCTAAAAATAGAAGTAAATAGATATTTCTAATGATCTGAAGTGAATAAAATGCACAACATACTTTTCAGTTTGTTATTTGAAGAAAACTTTTAAAAACTTGCTCATTTTCCTTCCACCTTGCAGTTTTGAAATCTTTTGTTTTGGATAACCAGATAAAATCTTTTAAAAATACTTTCAATTGTCTTTGTATATATATATATATATGTGTGTGTGTGTGTGTGTGGGGGTGTGTGTGTGTGTGTGTGTGTAAATGAATGTGAATGTTTTCTAAATGCAGTGTAGAGTTTTAGACTCACTTACACTGAATTCTCTTGTGAACATTGAAACAGGAAATGCTCATACATGGAGAAGTAAAGCTACTTACCTCCAAATTCTCCTTTTCCAATAACCTGATGAAGCTTCAAGTCTTTTCTGTTTATCGACCATCCACCTGTTGGAAAAGACATATTGGTGACAACATGTTATGATAAAGAAAAGATTCATGCATCATTAATAAACTTCGTCTTACTCCTGGAGAATTCATCCTGCGCGGCCACAGTTCCTTCCTCCAGCTTTGGTTTTATGAGCTTGGTGCACAAACCGTCTGCATCTTTGGTGTAGTGCTGGACACAGAAAAAGAACCAAAACATGGTCAAATGAAGATAATTTAAAGTCACAACGATACACTGAAACAAAGAAAACTGTAATTATTTCAATAAGGAACTAAAACTTTCTTTATACACTGCAAAAACCCAAAACCTTACCAAGATATTTTAGTTTAGTTTCTGGTGCAAATATCTCCGCACAAGTGAAATAAGACATTAGTGACTTACAAGTACGTTTTCAGCAATATGAAGGATTTTTTTTTTTTCAATAAATAATTCCTTAACATTGATGAAAAGTCCAGCTGCTCCCCTCAGGCAGAAGGCTGAGGAGCAAAACTACCAGGATGAGAAACAGCTTCTTCACTTCAGCCGTCAAACTCCTGAACTCAAGCTGCACCCAACAGCTTCATCTCATAGATTATCTACACACATGTCTATCTATCACATGAATTACTTTATTACTTATTTATTCATTTATTTTTGTGTAGTAAATTTCTTAATCTGAGACCTGAGTCCTAATTTCGTACCACAAACAAGCGAAGGCGGTTTGAAAATAAAAAATCCTTGAATCCAGATTATTTCACCTGTAACACAGGGAAAATGTTTTATGAGGAAAATAATCCGCTGGTCAAACTAGAACGTTTTCATCCGTAATAAAGAATTATTGACTTAAAACAAACTCCTACATGTTGCTGAAAAATTACTTGCAAGTTAATTTAGTTTTATTTCAGACAAAAATACTTGGTAAGATTTTGTGTTTTCATTTTGTTTCTCTTAATATGTACAGATGAATACAAATAAAAGCTCATGCTTTTGCTCTAAATAAAAGCTGAGACTCATTTGCATCAACCCTAAAAACCTATCATCCTCAGACTGCTAATGAGTCAGAAGGAGGAAGAGAGACACAAAGCATGCTATGCAGAAACTAAAAAACAAGACTAATCAAGACAGATTTAGCCTGAAAGATGCTCATCTCTTCTTGGCAATCTCAACTATGTGTGATATAACATCCGCTAAGTGTTGCACAGAAGTTTACTCCAAAGTATTTTTAACTAGTTTTAACTATGAAATAAACAGACACCGCCCCTTATATACCTGCATTACATAGCAGCCAATTTATGATTAATTTTGGGAAAAAAATTGACTTTTTATGCAAACTAAAAAAGTTATGAAAACAGACCAACTCAGAAAGTTCCTCAACCTTTACAATTTAAAGGACTTTATTTTGTCTTTCTCCAAAAATTTCCATTCGTCTTGAGGCAGAAAACTACTGAAATAACATACTGCTTACTCAGCAGATTTCTTATAAATACGTCCTACCTGTGGACGTTTTGTTTCATGGGTTTTTACTTCATAAAAGATTACAGTAAGCTTTATTTAATTTATTTTATACCTGGCTTTCATTAAACTGCTGTATTACTTCATGTTGTTACTTTACATGACAGACATCTTATAAATATCTTTAATTTGCCGCCTGCAAAGTCATTACTACTGTAAACAAGTCATTGTTTGATGGTTAATCAGGACAAAATACGTCGTTTTTTGGGCTATTTTGTCCCTATATTTTAAAATATTTTAGTTTAATTACACTCTTTTTTATTATTAAACTTTGCTAAATAGATGTTAGCGATACTATGTGGGATGTAATAGCGGTTTAATATTAGTGTATATTAATTATATCCCATCATTTCAGGAACACAGTGACCTGCGCAGTTAAGTGACACATTGTGGCTGCATTTGATAAAGTCTGTCATACAATGTATTAATGTGCAAAAAAGAGTTGCAGTGATCTGTTGTCTGTGTTTAATTTAATTCCAATAAAAACGTGTTTCCGCTGTCTGAAAGTGTTTTATTATTTCAAACACCTTTGTATTTAAAATATGTTTTATCAGGTAGGATATTCTAGTAAAAGGATTAGTGTATAAATCTATAGATTTCCATTTTAAATGATAAAGGAAGTAACCTTCCTTTATCTGGAAGCTTAGGAGTGAGCTAAGCGTAACTCCTAAGCTTCCACTTCAGTCCCGTCACTCAAATAATGTTATCCAATATATTGAACATTAACAACCTGCTATAGTTTTCTGTTTGTAAACGTGACAGTAGGAGTTTTGGACGAGTAGCGCTGACAGATAGACGTAGCCATCGATCCGTGCTGCGGTAGGAAAATCTGACGAGGTAGCACTGATAGTCAGAACATCGGCCGTGTTTGGGATCAATGTCCCGCTTCCTGTCAGGGTCTCAGCTGCCAGATAGACTGCAATGACTGCAAAAAAGTTTAGAAAATGGAAATCTAAGATAACTGTTTATTTTTTTGCAGGTATTTTTGGGTAAAGTTTCTGCCAGTTTCTGCACATCTACCAACGAAAGTTGGAATCTCAGTTCATCAGCAAGATTTATAGTGAGATTAAAATACACACAGGTGGCTCTATTTACTAAATAACAGACAGTTGTTTGCACTGGAATTTTATTTTAGAGTATCAGAGTACAAGGGTCTACATATAAATGTAAACCACATGTTTCTTTCTCCTTTTTTTGGGTCAAAAACTATGTCAACTTCCCCTGCAGTTGCAGCTACATACGACTTTATGTTGATTTATTGCAGAAAATTCCCCCAAAAACACATGTCTGTGGTTATACCAAGATAAGTTGTGGAAAAAGTTCAAGTATAAATATGGTTGTGTGTATCTGTGAACTTTTTTAGTGAAAAGGACCAGGACATGCATGACTGAGGCTAAAACTGTCTGCTTGTGCTTTAAGAATGTATCTGTGACATAATCAGTACAGCTTTTAGTGTTTTTTATGGTGGTTTTATTGTTATCAATGCATTTCTTTGTCCCTGTTAGTTGTTTGGTTTTGCAGAAACCGAACAACAAACAGAGCTGCTGCAACAAGAAACCGGCGCTCTGGAGTTCACAGCTCACTGTGCAGTGTGACCTACTGGCCTGTAGAGGGCTCTCTAAGCAAATCTGAATGCTTCATTTATACAGAGAATATTCAGTAACTCTACATTTACTTAGTAATAGTTAAAAAAAAATTGCAGTTCAAAATAAGACCTTTACACAGGAAAAGCAGCCAGTTTGACAGTGAGAGCGTCTTGCCTCTTTGAGGTTATAACTCTGAGCCTCAGCATAGCGTTCACTTCCTCTTTGACACTTCCTGTTCACCACATGTTCCAGGAACTACATGGTGTCTGTGAAGTTGTACAGTTATGTCTGCACATTTAATGCCCACCCACCTTCACTCCCAAACCAAATGTAAAAATAATGCATGTAACTTTATTTGTGGGATCTAAACTGGGAGTCTCACCTCAACCAGCTGCATGAGATTCTCGAAATGGGCTTCCTCGTCAATAGTGAGCTTTCCGTTTCTGTAGATGATGCGGTAGTGCTCCACCTTCCCGTCGCAGCTCACGCACAGAGTGTAGTCGCCGGGGAAGTTGGTGCTCTCGCGCACCAAGAACAGGCCCGTCTCAGGGGGGTCAAGCAGCCGCTCGGCCTGGTCTCGCGTTATCTTCCCGTGGAACCATCTGGAAGAATCAGGAGGAATTATCACACTCAAGAAAAACAGGAACAGTCTGCATCAATGTAGATCCATTTACAAGAGAAACAATAATGCAAAACATGTCATTACATCAGTATTCTTTACAGGAGGCTTTAGGTCAGTAACTTTTGAAAGTTTAGCTTAATTTTATCTTGAATTTTATTTCAACACCTTCCTTCTTTCTTTTCATCGTGTCATAAACTGTCCTTCTAATTTACATGTTTAGTGTTAATGTTCAACTTTGCAGAGTATTTTACATGGGATCTCGTCCTTCTGCATGAAATATGTACATATTATGGCTTCATTAAACAGTTGCTCTTATATTTGGCTGCACGGCATCAGGAAAACATGCAGTTTTATAAATGTAGCTAAATACTGCGATGCCTGCAATTAACATATTTTCCTCAGTTTTCAACTGACGTTTCCACTGTTATTATTTCAATACTACTTTATACAAAAGTGAAGGTTTGGGTAACTGATTTTCTGTTACTCTATATCCATAAATTCATCCAACCATCAAACTTAGTACTGACTTGCAGCGTGCAAATGCATAGCATTTGAAAAGAAGTCCAGGAAATATTCCATCCAAACAGTCCTTTGTGATTTTGATATTGCACAGTGATTCTGCCTTTAACATTGATATATGCTATGCAGCTCAACTGTTTACTAAACAGAAGTATTTATGACAGGAAAAAGAGAAGGTTGACATTTCTTTGTCATGGAAGCAGGACGAACATTAGAATAGTATAAATGGTTCTTAATAACGCAGAATGAAAAGTCTAAACCAAACTGAAGTTACAATAATGATAACTGCAGTTATTCTTTTTTATGATGTTGCTGTTTCTGTGAAAAATACTTGCGTCGATTAGCTAAAACATTCTTAGTTTTCAAGGAACAGGCAAACACTGCTGTTCATAGTTAATGCTGCAAACATGGTAAATAAGCTGTTCATACTAAATGCTAATAATAGACGCTACAGCGTAAACTAAATAATTATAACAAATAATAACTGAAAAATAAAAGGGAAATTGTGTTTAATTGCAAAGCTGTTATGACTTCACCAATATAAATACAATATAATTATTGGTTCTTGTTCACAACAGAAGAAGATTTGTTTATAGTTGCAATAAAACAATATAATAATGAAAAAAATTCTGATATACATGTATTTTAATAATAAGTTAAACAGAGCTGTTTTTCTGAAATGATTGTGTCAAAGAAAGTTAAATTTTTTGTGACTGTTTTTATCAGGGCTCTGTGATCTGGATATATTCTTATCTCTATATCTTTAAATAGATATAAACAAAAAAAAAAAAAAGGACAAAATTTGCGACTGAAAACAGGTCATTTAAAAACCTCCAGTTACTTCATGTCTATACACTAAAAATCACTGATATTTTCATGAAGTCACAAAAGCAAGAAGAATTCATGAAAGCAGATAAAATCAAACTAGAACAGCTAGAAGTGATCAACGGTTCTGAGCCCGACCCAGCAGGCCCGCTCCAGTCCCCGTCACCCCGTCTGCACTGTTAGGTCATTTGGAAACTCCCATCTACTTCTTAGTAAAACTTGGCATGCCAATGTCATAAAAAATCACATTATTGCTCAATGTTTTTAAAAGAACATCCACTCTGCCTGTTATCTCTATTAGCCTCAGAGAAAAGTTCATCCTCTCCTCCTCCATTACCTGTGTGACCCTAAATGAACCTTTGATGCAAATAATTGAAATGATGTTTGCAGCCTTCAGATGTATAGATTATGGCACTTTGCATAGTCCCTGTGACCAGTTATATTACACAGGCAGTCAAATATTCAAATGCAGCTTTCTGAGGGTGCAGTAACTGCATTTGCATGTGGCTCCATAGAAAATTTAAATATACAGAGCTTGTTGGAAAGCTCAGGACAAAAGCATTTCATCACAGAAGTAGAATCCTCCTCCGTCTCAACCATTGACAAAGGCGTTTTCCTGCAACTGGTTTTTGTATTAGAGGATAATTATAACCGTTCTGAAAATGTAAATAGCTTTATCTCATCTTAGACTCTAATAAGAACTTTTAATACTAAGAGTGGTAGCAGCTTTCATGACTTCCTATTAGAGATTTGGTATCAAATAACTTTTTCATATCATTATATCATTGGTGCATGCTGAGCTTTATCTTCATGAAAATATTCAAGACAGTTTTGTGGTCAGGAGCCCTAAAAATAAACCTGTTATCCATGCAAAGATGCACACACATGGAAACCCGCTACGTGGGCAAAACCGGGGAAGATTTTCGAGATTACTTCCGTCTAAAATAGAAGAGGAGACAACAGGAAACTGTGTCGAGTTCATGCAAAGCTGAGGTGGAGGCAGACACAAGAGCTCTGCAATTACAACACAGGCCGAACAAACTGAGGCCTCCATTCACACAACCACAGCAGCACTGCTACGGCTAAACAGGCCACTGGCTTCTGCAACCACACAGTCATAGGAAGAGGCTTGTTTGGGCCATTTCTGTAAACACCAGGCTATGAGATGCTGTGGTTGCAAGAAGTTTAAGCAACAGAAACCTTAACTTAATCCTGATCATTGTAAAAGTTAAAATTATGCTAGCATGAACAAAAAAAGTCACATTTGGCGTTTCTGTTGTTAGAGAGAAAGACTCAAAGTGGATCAGTAACTTCCAAAACAGCTTTTCTACACTAAAAGTGCCTTCTGGGTCTCACCCTCAAGCCAGATATGTGCTTCCAGCTATAAATGTAGCATCTGCGAGAATCCGCATTCATTTCGGAGTGTTAATGATAAACTGCTGGTACTTTGGTGAAAGGATAATTCCTTGTTGCAATATTTACATCCAAACTTCCATCACAATGTTTTTTAAAGCGCACCAGTTTGGCTCTCTGCGTTGTTGACCGCAGTACAAGACCGTGAAATGTGCTGATTTGAACTAAGCAATCCTCCATGAGAGAGAGGCTTTTAGGGCTAAATAGGTCATGAAATTGATGTTTAATATGCGACATTAATGTGTTGGGCTCTTTAGATGAATCATATCTGTTACCTTTGACAGCTCAGAGTTCCCTGCAAGTAAACACTCTACTTTTCCTCACCATTCAAACTGTTTCTACTCCAGGACTAAAACAATTTTAATATTGAGTTTTATTAAAGGAACTGACCAAAACTAAGAGAAAAGAACAAATCACCGACTAGCAGGAAGCCAGCAGCCAGACCTCTGAGGAGACTGCAGCTGTTGTTTGGTTGCATGAAATTATCTAACCAAACGCTGATAATAATAACTTTCACTTTTTTATGTGTCCTCTGACAGTTTGCCAATGTCCACAGGTTGCTTTAAACCTATAACGGCAAGTTCAAAACATCAATCTGGTATGTTTTCCCATGTAGTTCTAAAAGTTGTAACATCGATTTGATTTTGATAGGAACCGTATCATGTTCTGAGGTCATGAAAAGATCATTTCCTGATCTGAAAATATAATAAAATAATGAAAACATCTTCACAGCAATGAAACCCTTTGAATTGTTGACCAGTTTTTTGCATGTTTTGATTTCTCTTTGGATCACTGCAAAACCTGTTGGTGAAATTAAAACATTACTTTAACCAAAACCTTCCAGGGTTTGGACAGTAGCTTCAAATATTACCTGAATCTGACATTAATTAGAGTCCTTGACTGCATATCAGCATTTTAATGTCCCGTCCATCAACCACATCTATGACATTAGCTTGAAAACAAAGAGCAGAAGGATTTGCAGTAGAGAGCCAACAAAAAGTAAACTATTCTAGTGCAAATACTATTAACAATGCTGGTCAGAACTGGAGCAGAAATGACTACAATTTATGTTCTTTTAATTAGTTAAGTAGGTAATCATCACTGCGGCAAGTTATAGGCGGCACTTTTACATTTCTGAGTAGTGTTTCAGTTTGTTGTTCTCGTCGTCTGGATAAATCACAACCTGCACTTTATTTAATGGCTCATTCCTGCCTGGTTGGACATCGTGCTATACACATTCTGTGTTTCCATTAACAATGAATGTGTGCAAATTGAAATTGGTATGTTTTCATGCATTTTCACTACGTGACTCGTGTGATATCAAAAAAGTGTCTCCATTGCAGTTTTGCGGGATAATTTGATAACAACAAACTGGTTCATTGTAACGTAAAACGTTTTGGAAGCATGTTTCCTTTAAATTAATTTATTTTCACTGAATGTAAATAAATCAACAGGAAGATGTTACTACTGTCAAAAGCAACAAAGATGACAACAGGAAGTAGCAGGAGGATCGCAAACAATTTCCCCAAAACGCCGCATTCATAGCCGCTCCAGAGTAAAAGAGGCTTTTTACTCCAACGCCTGAATAAAACTCTGACTTCTCCTGTGATTGGCTGATAGATGATGATCGATGGCTGAATTATGAATATATCTCATGTAACTATTTACATCTGTCGCCTCCAGGATTTCATGACGTATCACAAGCTTATTTACGTCTCATTTTAATTTAATTTCTCATTGCGAAACTGTGTTTTTTCTACATTAGCAGAACAGAGACAAAGATTTGAGCACATTTGACATTTAGGTGCAGATTTTCGACTTCACTCTTGTCTCCTCTGATTTGTGTTATTTTTCTCTTGTGTCACACATGGATATGATGAAAATAAACCCGGTGCGCTACAAGCCCAAACACAACTAAACAGCTAAAGTTGTAAAAATGACGACGTAAGTCCTTCCAGAAGCTTGAGTAATCTGTTCACTTACGGCATTAGACTCAGCTTGCCTCCGGATTTCACACCTTCTCTCTTCTGGACGTAGTTCGCTGGGATCGTTCCCTCTTGGCCCGCAGCATTTTTAGCATGGTACCAGTTTGGATCCTGGAAACACAAGAATGGAAAATGTCATCCGAAGGAGGAATGTTTTACCCTGACAGTTAGGAATAAAGGCTTACTTTTGTGACCACGATGATGGTCAGCACGTCCCCTTTGTTGAACGACAGGTCCTGCTCCGACATGCCTTTGAAGTTGTACCTCGCCACGCACTCTGTGCCCTGCGGCCACGGACTCTGAAGCACCGGGGTGGAAACGGCGGGTCAGAAACTCAGGATAAATTCAGAACTTTAACTGAGACCTGACATAATGGCTGTCATGAACATGGAGGAGTCTTAACGGATGTTTACGACTGTTGTCATTAAGTGTCATTCTGTAAATAATCAAATTTATTTTAATAACACATTTTAGTGCTTTACATCAGAAAAACACAAAATCAAGCATTACATTTTGCCTTCATTACACATCAGATTGTTGATTAATGTTTAATTTATTATGTTTTAAATCTATAACCAGGTGGGTTTTTAGTTTACATTTAAAGGAACTCAGTGTTTCGTCTGTTTTACAGTTTTCTGGAAGTTTGTTCCAGATTTGTGGTGCATAGAAGCTGAATGCTGTTTCTCCATGTTTGGTTCTGGTTCTGGGGATGCAGACCAGAACCTGGGAGGTCTGGAAGGTTGCTATGACAACAGCAGATCTTTAATGTGTTGTGCTACTAAACCGTTCAGTGATTTATAAACTAACAGTATTTAAAGTCTATTCTCTGAGCTACAGAGAATTGAGGATAATGTCCTGATCACACTAAATGTTTCTGAGCTGAATTCATTGGGATGTTTAATAAAATTCATCATCAGATCAGAAATTTTGTTCCTGCAGTTTGAAACAATAATTTAAATTATTATAAAGTAAAATAAGTATTTATTTTAACTTGATATTGTGAGTAAAATAATAGAGAAATGTGGCTCTTTAACTCAGTGAGGGCAGATGTTTTAGTTAAAACTCACAATTCAAGATTAATGAAGTTAAAAATCAATGTTTAGACAGCTTGTCGTTTGTTGTTAAATGAACTTCATGAACTTTAATTTCTGAGATAAAACCAAAACAATTTTCTTGTTGACTTAAATTACATTTTCAAGGCAGCAGGTGGACTTTCATTTTCAAGTTAAACCACCTGTAAATGTTTTACAATGTGCATCTTTCTGATTTATGTTTAATTCAGATCTTTGAAGACGTTGTCTGAATAAAAACAGTGTCATCAATGCGGCTAAAGATAAACAAATGGATGAGTTTCTCTAATCGTGGAAATTTTCTTCAGGTGATGGAAGGCCGACTTTGTAACTGTCTTTATGTGTTTTTACGTGAAAAGTCTCATTATTTACCAAATGACACTACATGACAGCAGTCATAAACATTCATAAAGACTCCTTCATGTTTATGGCAGCTGTGATGTCAGTCTTATGCAAATAAAGTGTCACCAATAAGTTTTAATTTTGACAAACAGCGGTGTTGGAGGTCAAGGTTTCTAAATTACCTGGACCTCTGTCATGGTGAGGTTCTTGGATCCTCTCACAGGTGAGGTGCTCTCCCTGCTACCATCAGAGCTGGTACCTGCAGGGAAGAAGAGAAAAATTAGCAAAAGAGGCTCTGCTTGAAAAACTAACAAACCACAAGCAAATTTCAGGAAGACATTGAATTTGTCTGGTATTATTTTTTCTTTTCAGAGACGCGTGAATTCAAATCATCCACCGAGTTATCATTTGAATGAACTGTAAAGACGTTGTCTGACAATGCTGGTAAAAATAACTTGCTCGTATGAAAAGCAGAACCAACAGGCCTTTTTTTTTACAATCACACTTTCACAACTAGTGCACAAGTTTCCATGACATAAGCCATGTAAATATAGAGCAGCTTCCATGATTCCAGAGAGACTACAAACACACTGAAATTGATTTTCAGGATTTTAAAAAATGGGAGAAAAGTCGATTTTTGAACATGTGTAGAGAGATAAAACCAAGGCTCAGGTCTCCACCAGCGCTGGACTCCAGACTTGTGATGACCAGATGTTAGGGACTCCATTCCCTTCAGACTCTGTGCTCCTATCATGCACTCACCACCAATCAGACTAACGGCGTCGTAGTTAAATGTCATGCAAAATACGCCCCCCTCCCCTCTCTCTGAACCCCACTTCCTCTCTTCCTCTTTCAGTTCCCACGACGAGGTGAAGTAGCTCAACGATCCATGCTAAAGATTCAGCTCCTAATAATCCGTCACTTTACATGAGGTCACATCCCTCAGCATGTCAGCTTCCTGCATGATATCCAGAGTCAGAGTCCTGGCTGCTTAGAAACCAGAAAGAAAACATCACAGGTTCCCCTCCTCATAGCCTCCCTTCGCTGAAACATGAATAATACTGAGAGTTTACTGGTCTTTACTGGTGCAGAACGTAATTCTCACGAGTCGCAAAGACGACTGTCTCTCACCATGGTTTCTCTGTAACGGATGTTGACCTCTTGATGCAAAACTGCAGCTGTCTTCTGAGGATCTGGATGCATTTCCTGCCCTCAACACCCCCTCCCTCCTCAATCTGACTCATCTATACACCACTACGGCATTTCAGTAACACTAGCTGCTTTAATTACAACAGCATTTAAATTTTACTAAATAACAATAACAAGAATTTTTCTGCCAATAATAGATGGTGTTATTGGTAACACTTTAGTTGAAGGGGCGTGCATAAGACTGACATAACACCTGTCATGAAGATGGAGGAGTCTTCATGAATGTTTACAACTTTTGTCATTGAGTGTAATTTGGTAAAAACAAAATTGAAACTTTTAATGCAATGTTTCATTAAAACTTGCATTAAAAGTCAATTAAAAGCTTCAACTTTGCATTATTTGGCAAATAAACATAAACTCGTCCTCAGACAGTGTTTGAGAAATTCAACCAAAGTGGGCGGAGCCACGAGACGCTGAGGGGCGTGGCCAATGGAGAGGGTTAAGGTGGGTTAATGCTGTTACTAACTTACCAACTTGTCGTTGTATTTAGTGACATTTCAGACCCTTCTAGTGACGAATCTAGAGACAAATTTAGTGGCAAATCTAGTGTCTCTTTTGTGCGTTATTGCTGACATCATGAGGGCCGGGAAAAATTCAACTGCAATAACCACGTTCAACCCAACGAGGGCAGCACTGAGATGGATTTAGGCCAAATATTGCACTTTTAAATTTTACAATTTGTAAAGAAACATAAAGATAACACCCTTAAGGACCAATTTATACAGTTTTTCAGCAAAAAAATAAGATAATTTGGGGTTTTGCTACTCTTTAAGTAGTGCTACACAACACTCTTAGAGCTGAACGTTTGCTAAGGCGCTAACTGTAAGCTCTGCCCTAGCGGCTAATTAACCAGGAAGTATTAGCTTCTTGTGTTACCCTACAACGATCAGAGTGCCAATAACAACAATCACTACTATCAAAATAGCAACATACATCATATTACTAAATGTAATACTGCAGGAATTCAATAATGTACATTATATTTTTCCTTTATAGCTGCAAATCTGTTGTATTTTCACTCACATTCATTTATCTTAAATCACAAAGTCCCATAAAACTTTAATGACTAATTTAAAATAGATTATAATACTTTACTTAACTGGAAATGAATCATCTTCTTTGGTGCTTAAAGCGCCCTGGAATAACTCCTGCAGTCAGTTGCACAATATAAAATAAAGTTAATTGAACACAGATGGCTGCAGCACAACGTCATGACCAGAAAGTGTAAAACCTTCAAGGTTCACATGTTCGACAGACACAGCAAGCTTTCAAATCTTCAGGTTGTTATCTCTGATGAGACGGAAATCACAAGATGATTATCTGGAGAGTTGCAGAATAATTAGTGTTTGGGCTTTTAGCTTCAGTACATTTAGTCTGAAATAGTTGGATAATGGAGGCTGCAGCCACATGCCAAGTTCAAACGCTAAGGTGAGTCAGTTTACACAAACTTTATAGTCCACCATGATTAAAGACCCTTTATAGCTAAACTGCATTGTGTTTTATGACATATGAGCTTGAGTAGGTGAAATTAAATAAGAGTTAACCATCATTTTAAACAAACTAACAAGATATTTTGTTGAATTTCAAATCATGATCATCAGCTAAACAACCGAATTAGGGCTTGAAATCCTTGAAAAAGCTTGAATTTGTGTTTTAAAGGTTTGGAAAGTGCTTGATTTCTGTTTAAAGTCCTTGAACTCGAAACTACACTGTTTCATCATAAAATGCAATTTAACGCTTGATTCTAAGGTTAATTTAAAAGCTCAAACCACATACTTTTCATACACCTTTTTAAAAGACATACACAGTTTTTTTTTCTCTCAGTGTCTGAAGTTAAATCAGATTAAACTTTTCTTGTTTGAAAGTTATCATAAATATTTTTATTTGTTAAATGTCAGAAAACTTAGTAAGAATAGTTTTTAGATATTTTTCTGTAACTTTCTTTGCATATTGTGTCATTTAATTTTATCATATAATTTACTTTGTCACGATTTGTCACGAATATTTACTATTCCTAATGGCTCAATGACTTATTGATCGTATTTATATTTTATCAACATTGCAGATTTGAGACACCATGCTAAAAACATTTCTGTAAATGTCACAGAAAATACATTTACATGCATTTTTTAAAATGGAAGAAATTCCAGCCATACGTAAAAGGAGAAGCAGTAAAGTTACTTATTCTGATGCTACTCTGTTCAGATCCTCTCTAAAGTGATGATGATTCACTCACCTCAGAATGCCAAATGCTTCGAGTGGCTACAACAGCAGGGCAGCCCAACCTATTTGTTAATAAATTCAGCTAATATTTGTTCTTTACCAATTGGAGGCAGTTCATGAACTTTCAGCTAAAGATCGTTGGGTAGTAAAAATAATTTGAAGCAAGTTTTTACCCTTTTACACCAATTATTATGCAACACACAAACAGGTTCACACCATTAGCAGCACACACACTGCAGGAGCAGGTGACAGGGCTTTATAGTACCAAAATGCACGTCGTTTATATTTAGACCGATGTGAAACCTGCTGATGCTGAAACACTTTATAATATATGTGTTTAAAAGTTAACAGAAATGTTACTACTAACATTTAGGAAAAAATCTAAGTGGTCAATATTCCAGAAAACTAGAAAAAATAATTTTTTGCCTAATTTTGAGTCCAAATTTCTTAAACAATACAGTTAAAATAACACAAAACTAAAAAGTAGCTTTTCAGCTTGTTTTAAATAAATAATTCCTGGATATTGATTTAAAAAAATTCTAGTTTTGATGGAAAAAGTTTCACTATAAGATGGGAATAATGTCCTGTGATAAGTGAAATAATCTGTTGACTTCTGTGTCAATATTAAAGAATTATTGGCTTAAAACAAGCTTCTACGTCTTGCTGTAAATTTAGTCTTATTTCAAGTGTATTAAGATGTTTTCACAAGAAACTACACAGAAATACTTTGTAAGATTTTGTATTTTTGCAGTGCGGCAAATTATTATAGATGGACAGACAGGGAATATTTTTGGGAAAAAATCCAGATAAATTAAACATTTATTTAAAAATGTAATAGAAAATAATGTTGATTTCTGTCGCTCTGGATGTTTTCTCCAGAGAAAAGTTTACATTTTGGAACATGAGTGGATTTGAACTCCATGGAATCACAGCAAGGACGAAATAAATCATCGAGGCTAAAGCTGCCACACTGTCTTAGATTTAATTTTCAGGAAACTGAATAGATTATTCCAGCAAAAGCTTTTGGCAGCTGAGCTAATCTCCCTTCAGGGAAGCTCACAAGGCGATCATTGTGAGTCGGACCAGTTTCCACAGACTCGTGTCTCGCTGAGCGTCCATCACCATCAGTCTGGACAGCGAGAAGCTTTAAGGACTGGACTGAAAATATGACATATTCTTCTCAAGATAGAGTCCAACTGTGGTGAAACGCTGCCATATTTAATGCCTTAATGCCAGCGGTGTCAAACTCATTTTCATTTTGGGCTGTATTGAAAATCTGAAGGTTCTTAAAGAGCCGCTTGTCCCAGAATGTATTGAATTAAAACCATTTAATCTGTTAAAATATCAATAAATATCTGTTTCCAGAGGATTCTGCACTTTTTTTTAATCAAAATTGCAGATTTTGTGGTTCCAATTTAATGTTTGTAAGGAATTTTTACAATATTTGTGGTAATGGATTATGTAAAATGTGTCAAACTCGAGGCCCGGGGGCCAAATTTGGCCCGCCGTAGCTTTTTTTGTGGCCCTATAGACTCCAAATTATATCAATAAGTCCCTCCAGTTTCTTACAAATCTGCACAATTCACACAAAATCAACAGATTCCCACATATTGTCTGGATTTTAGAAACTTAAAACATTGCAGTCACTTAAACGTTGAGTTTTACTGACATCAGACGTTAGCGTAGATATCGTAAAAATTCCTTACAAATATTTCTAAATTAGCACCACAAAATCTGCAATTTTGATTACAAAAGAAAATCACAAAGACGATGACAAAATCCTAGAAGAACAGCTATTTACTGACATTTTAACAGTTTAATGGGTTTTACCAACACATCCTGGCACAACCAGCCTTTTCAGAACATTCAGATTTTTGATATGACCCAAAATGAAAATGAGTTCGACACCGCTGATGTTAAATGTGACTTTTTATTACTCGCCGTATTAATTACGGACTATAACTTGACATCAAGTAAGGCTGAGGCAGCAGTCACCTATTTGATTTGTGAAAAACTGGAGGGACTTGTTGATGCAATTTAGAGTCCAGAGGGCCACATGAAACGCTACGGTGGGCCACATTTGGCCCCTGGGCCTCGAGTTTGACACATGTGCTTTAATGGAACAAAATAAAATAAACTTCACAATAATACTATAGGATTACGGACGTATTTACAGGCCACACTATAGAGGTTTGTGAATGTCTGATCTGCTCAGATCAGAGGGAAACTGACTGCATGAAGCAAGACGGGACAGGAATGCAGAACTGACTTCTCTGGACTTTTTTTTTTGTTTTTGGGATCTGCCACTCCCTCAACTATCTGCAGACAAAATCTGAACTGAAGAATCATGACTCTGCTTTGGGCAGAAAGGGATATTTTAACATATTTTAATACTAAATGAGAGCAAAGCAACATTAGAAATTAGTGCATAAGACGTTGCACTTACAAACCAAATTCAAAGTTCATTAAAAATATTATTTTATAAGATAAAATCAAGAAAATTGTGTTTTTAGAAATAACTAGTGCTTTTTAAAATATCATCTCATCAATTAATGGCAACAGTGGTATTTTTATTTAAACTTTATTTTACTTGTTTTGGGGGTTTTTTATTCAACCTCTAATTTGAGCACATTTATTCATCAGCAGAAAATGAAGAATTGCTTACGACCAAATGTTTTCTCACAATCATAAAACAATCATTTTACTCTTTCTGTGCAACAAATATCACTGAAACATTTTTATAATTTCATTTTCAAATTGAATTTAGTGCGTAAGCTCCTACAACATTTAATGCTTTTTCCTCTGTGGAATAAAGAAAGAACATTTCTGTCAGCCGCTGTAAATAGGAAAGACGTGAGAACATTCAAACTCAATCAAATTCAAAAATACTTGAATTTTTTTATTCAAATATTTTAAAATACTTGAATTAAGAAAGTCAAGTTGTTTAAATTTAACTCGTCAAATTAAAGAGTTATCGTAGACGGTGATGACAGGAAAGATCTCCTGTAGCAGTCTGTATTACAGTGAATTTGAAGAAGCCTCTGACTGAAGAAACTGTCAAGGTGCGATTAAACCAGGGACGTTGCTGCTTTCCTAACATCACCCATATTTACATTGAGGCCAATAAATAAAAAGCTTAAAACTGTGAAAAACCAAACTGAACGAAGGCCGATGTTTATCTTACAGGAAGGTTAAAATGTCTCCAGAGTCACCAAGCCTCCGACACAAACGCTTATCTTAAGGTTTCCTGAACATCTTTTGGTGCCATTTCTTGTGAAAGTCACTTAATACGCCAAAAAATTAAGTTACTTAATTATCCTTTGAAAGATGATTAAAAACAAACTGAAAATCATGAACCATAAACAGGCAACCGTTAAAAAACAAAGTAAATGTAGCAAATATAGAGTAATTTATTCATCAAGACAATAATGTTAAACGTCTACAGCTGTTTTCTTTTTGACCGATTGCCAAAATCAGACCAAAAGTAAGCAAATGTTTTTGTTTGTTTGTTTTATTCTTTAGGAGGCAGGTAGAATAATTTAAACTCTTTTTAAATCACAGATAAAACTCATCTCTGTCTCTGTTAAGTGACGTTATTGACTCTTGATTTATTTCAGATGCAGTTTGTGGTTTTTTACAGTGCTCTTCACAATGTTTAATAACAAGATAAAGTTATTAGAGTCATTAAAACTGTTTTAGACTTTAATTATAGACGTAACTTTGGGAACATTTCTCATAGATGTTCCTTTACTGCGCTGGTTAAATACTGTGTACTCTTGTCTTTCCCACTTTGAAGAATTACTAATACAGAAGATTATATTATTATTAGCCAATATAGAAAGGGTTTGGTTACTGTAATACCAACAATAAAAGGTAAAATTGAAATTAAAGTTGGATTTTTATCATTTCCTTGATGTGAATTTAAGCTGCAACAATAAAACAATAATTTAATTTAAAGTTTTGCTTGTTTTTTTGTGTTTTTTTTACTGGAGTGTCAACAAACAGGCCTGTCAAGATAACAAATTTTGCTGGACAATAAATTGTCCCAGAAGTTATGGAGATAAACGATAATATTGTTGTTTTGAGACAATTTTTAAGTAACATAAGTGCATAATAATGCATTCTCAATACATTTTACATTTAACAAAACATTTAAAACTGGAACTGGAAGACATTTTGAATATCCAAAATACATAAACAAAACAACAGATAAAACAAATACAATGAATAATAAAGTCTTAAATCATCTTAAATGATTAACATTTAAGTCAAAGCAAATTGAGATAAATGACCTATTAGCTTAATAACGTACATAATTATTAAATAACTTTTAACATTAGAGAGCATTAAAAAATATATAGTTTTCAGTTTGATTTACACTAAAAACCAGTTTCAGGAGCAGCAAAGGGTGAAAAGTTTCAGTTTGAACAACAAAAAATAAAATGAAGGAAAGCCAATGTAGAAATGTACAAATTTAAGACTTAACATGCAAATTCCTCATGTATTTAAGACTTTTTAAGGCCCATATTGAGACGTTACGCTTACATAAAGTCCAATGCAGCTTCAGAAGTCACAAAATTAGCTAAAATAAAGAGTTAATGTGGTATTTAAATGGTGGTTTCACTCCATAGCTTTTGTGTTTTTACCTGATTTTGTCATATTTACAGAAAAAATGGAGAGGCCACTTAAAATAATCAGTTTCTCTGATTTTACTTTTTGTAGGTTTGACTAAAATGAACATTGTTCTTTTATTCTATGAACTGATAACATGTCTCTGAAATTACAAGGAAAAATTTAGTATTTATTTGCAGAAAATGAGAACTAGACAAAATAACAAAAAGATGCAATGCTTTCAAAGCTCAAATAATGCAAAGAAAACAAGTTAATATTCATTAAGACACAACAATACTAAAGTTTTAACTCAGGAAGAGTTCAGGAATCAGTAATTGGTGGAATAACCTGGAGGTTTTCATGGGGGTTAGTTTTTTCCAGAGCTGAATGAGAAGGAGAGTGCAGAAGTTCCCAGATGTTTTCCTCAGAGAAGGAAATCATCTCTGCATTTACTGCTGGATCAAACTGTCCATCAGGTCACAGAGAGGAAGTATTTTTTCTAGCAACACAGTCTTTCATTGTATCACCTTAATAGCCCCCGCTAATTTATTTTTCTATGATGCTCAAAATCAGAATGTAAATTATTACGGTGCATAAACTTAAAACATTTCCCTTTTTAAACATAAATGGAGCCAAACTCAGAGCAGCAGGAAAAGAAAAGTCATTAACTTTGCATTTTACAGCTGTGCCACAGCTTAACCGGCACATTTGGTCATGAAGATTTACCAAGCTGCTAACGCGTAACAAAAACGCCGTAAGTTGTGGATGCACGCCCGAGCAGCAGACGGACTCTGCCTTGCTCTGCAGCGCTGCATGTGCAGATCCTGCACTGCTGATGCTTTGCTGCGGTTTCATCTAGTTTCACCCGCTTGATCTGCCTCTGCAGCTCTGAACAGTCTAAAACAGAAGGGCCTAGTTAAAGAAGCCCGGTGGCAGCATCAGCAGACCTCTGACTTCATTATAAAAAAGAAGAAAATATGTTTAATTCAGAGACTCACCAGTTTCCCACTGTGTTTTTGTTTTCTATAAATACTTTTGCTGTGGTTGTTTTTCTATTTAAAGCTACTGGCCAGATTTGTTTTTCTTTAACATCAACTTAACTCACTTTAAATGAAGCTGAACATGTCAGCCTGTCTGTTTTGTTGTACATTTGTATTTAATCCATTTAAGAACACACCTTTCCACAAACAAACTTCCACACTTGCATGCATCTGATGAGTATTTTTCTTATTTTTAGCTCTTTTATGTGCATGTTTTTAATGAAATGCATGTATTTTTCTTGTATATCTGTGCAGCTGCAGCAAAACATGGATCAGATTTGTTTGCACGATCTGCAGAAATTGTTTGGAAATACATTTTGAGCCGTGACACACGGATCTGCAATACAGCAACCAGAAGAAATAAAAAATAGGTAAAAACTAAAAAAAAAAAAAAAAAAAAATCCTATAGCTCATTCATCGCAAAGACAGATGTTCAGTTTAGCTGAAGTAGCACGAGTTCTACTATTTAAGGTGATACAAGCAGATTACAGAGTTTATCTTTTTTTGAAATGACTTAATAAGCACACACACACACACACACACACACACACACACACACAAACAATGATATGGGGAAAAACTCATAAAAGAATATAAAAGGTTAAAATTCTGGAGTGATTGGAGTCAGACTGACTGTTGCAACTGAAATTCTTCTGAATCTGTGTTGAAATGTGTTAAGTCACTCATCCCTCACATTATTCACCAAATCTAGTTAATCAGCTGGATTCTTGTGCCTCTTGTGACGTCATCGACTCAAACGAGCGCAAAGCAGACCGATCAGTTGTTTTCATCGGTGCACTTTTCTTAAAAAACAAACAAAAAAAAAGAACTTCGTATTTCGAGAAACGCTGCACAGCTCATCATTTCCCAGCTGCTTGCATCGCCACTAAAATATTGTAAATAATCCCAGGATAGATCATCTTTAAACCCAGCATCACTCAAACCTCCAGCCTGGAGCTGATCCATGGATGATAAATGCTGCTGACAAACCAGACGATGAGTTAGTAACACCTACAGCAACATGCAACCACAGTCAAAAGAAACGAGTTGTGCTGCGTGAAGCGGCCTCTTAACGGCAGGAAGTCAGAGAAAGTGGCAGAAGTTTGAAGGAGGATGTTAACAAAAGCCACGTCAGATCAGAAAAACGCACAAAAACTTCTGAGTTACATTTACTTTGGGGGCGATTTAAAAGCAACTGCAGCGTGAAAACACCTTTAACGCGACTTTAAATGATGTATTTCCACCGCACAAGGATTAATACTGTCATGTTAGAGGAACTGATGCGCAGGCATTGGTACATTTGCAGCTTTATAAGGACTTTCCTCACCTGTTAGCAGGTAAAACCAAGTGTTTTGAGGTCGTGTCAGCTATTCTTCGGCGTCCTTGTTCATTGGAGAGCAGCCTGTAAAGTCCTTCTCAGAAACAACACTTCAGCTGTCTGAAAAGGAAGGAGTGAAATTCAGCTGAAGGTGATCGGAAAGTTCAGCAGCCCGGAGTAAAAGCAAACGGGATGGTCGATGGTGCGACTCCTGTCAACATTATTTCCCCCAAATAAAAGGTTTCCTGCAGCTCCACGCCGTTCCTGCTTCTCCTGCTTTAAGATTACAATTACAAAGCAATAAATAAAAAGTAGAATTGCGCAGGCAGAAGTAACTAAGCAGGCAGTGGTTAGGTACAAGAGCAGCAGACTAAATTTAGTGCACTTTCAGGCGGTCCTGCTCATTTTCCCCGTCACAAACATTCAAGTTTTTTGCCCCACCTTGGTTTTACTGCGCACATGCGCATTGTGGCTGTCCTGCTAAAAATAAGACCCAAACCGAGCGAAGTAGTTGGAGGAACTTGATCATCAATGAGGCAATGTTTACAAAAAAACAGTACAGACATGCAAACAGTGAGTGGTCATCGGTTTTTATTGGTTCAGTCAGCAGACATGACACATGAAAAACGCAAAGTTTCTGCACAAGACGATCAGTGACAATGAAGTTTTCGTTTCACAACAGCCTCCTGTGCAGAACCAACACAAATCAGCAACCACTGCCATTTTTTAATGCGGTTCTTCTGAACAGAGAAACTAAAACTCAGTTCCCATTTCTCTGTGAAAAAAACAAAACAAACAAAAAAAATCATACCAGTGATAAACACCCACAAGCTGCGAGCTTTTAAAAGAGGAAGCGTGGAAATGTTTCCTTTTATCACCTCCTGCTGGTCAATAAACAAACATCACATTCAGCAACGCTGGCTTCACTTTCCAAGCCAGGCTTGTCTCAACAGATGTGAAATAATTACACATCAGGCAAAAGGAATGTTGGAGAAAAAGAGAACTATTGTGCATGGCTGTAACATCAATCCTGTGGAAGCTGCTTCTTAGATGTTGGAAATTTGACCTTTAAATAATAAAAAAAATCAATAACAATAAAGTACTAGGTTCAGTAATCTCAACTTTACTCAGATCTGAAAAAACCTGATAGTGAGAGCGTTAAATGATGCTAACAACAAGGTAGTAACTTTATTTCTGGACTCATTACAAATGAAAATGATACATAAATAAAAAAAAGAATCAGTTTTCATTGTCAAGCGTACATGGAAAGATGTGTCACCCTCAGAAGATGGCACAACAGCAGCTCTTGTTCACAGTTTCATGGTGTTTTCTCTAAATATTTTCTGGTATACATCATTTCCCAAATTTCTTTTGTTTTGTTTTTGGGAATTTCTGTTATTGGTTCACAAAAGCTACTCTGTACAAGACGTCACAGCTCAGAGCAGAAATAATTGAATCATAACCAAATAATTTTTTTTTACTAAATGTCAGACATTTTCTATGAATCAGAAATATTAACTTTCTTGTGTTTTAGAGCCTGCTCTTTCTAGACCTTATTTTCTGCAGAATCTTTCAAACACACCATTATAATCTCCTTTCAAAACATGGGTTGACAAAGTATTTCTCCCCACTTGATCAGCAGGGTTTTTTTGTGCTGCTCCACTTTACCAGAACCTAAATCTAACGACTGTTTATCAACCGGGCAGCCGGCCCAATCACAGGAATGAGTACAAAAATACAAAATCACCTCAGCTCGTATTCTAGCTACGAATATGCCAAATTAGATTTTTATAAACTAAGAACCCGATTCTAATACTGGTGCATGCAGAGTGGGGTATAGAACAGTAACTTTAATTGGATTCTGCTCTCTTAGCTAATCTGCTCAAAACGCTACTGAAGTTACATCTACAAACTCCCTGCTTTCATGGCTCAAAAGCATTCAGTGCGTTTTCCATCTGTGCCGTCAAAAGGTATGAAATATAAAGCAGCACATTGAAAGACAAAGGAGTCTTCCTGTAGAGACTCACTGCTGCAGATTAACGTCATGTAAACCTGAAAACACAAACTGAACACCGAAAGTCAAAGCTTTGGAGCCAGCTGGGTTTCCGCAATGAAAATTAAGTGAATTATACGATGGATTTACACCAAACTGTTCAAAGTTAAGAGATTGTCCTTTTTTAACCTGTGCTACAATCCCATAGCTTAATCACCAAGATGACAAATAAAGACTTGAAAGCTTCCACATATGTAAAAAAACAAAAAGTATGCAACAGTGGTCCTTCAGCGTGAGGAAACAGTTCAAACGACGACTTAGAGATGAAACTCGTGGAATATAAGGCGCCAAAACCTAAATGGTCAAGGAAGGTGAACGGTTTAATCAATCAGTCTCGTTAAGCGGAGTGCAGGGGGATGACAAATTTGCAACCGAACGGAGAGTGGTACTTGATTCCCACTTCCTGGAACACCTGCCGAGGAACACCGATGTCGCACAGGTAAACTCTGCCGGAGGCTTCGGCCAGAGGAAGGGGCAGGCAGAGCGACAACGACCACTTGGCCTCGACTGCATGGCCCTGCCCGCTTACAGGGGGGTCCAGGCTGAGCACCGGCGCTCTGTTCTGGTTGGCCCAGTCCGCAGCCGCCCGGTACCAAGGCTGGTCCATCAGGAATGTGTTCTCGTGGCAGTCCAGACAGTTTATGATTAGATCCACTGGGGTGTCTGGGAGATCTAAAGGGAGAAAAACAACAAGCGTGACCCACTGATGATCATTTCATTAAAGATAAAAAATTCACACAGCAGGAAAATGAGACCAAATTGTTTGACCACATGTGGGCCTGCTAGGAGGATACATTTTTTCTGGATGATAAATTGTCCCAGACGTTATTGTGATAAACAGTAATATTGTAATTTTGAGGTCATTTTTAAGTAAAATAACAGTAATGGCATAATAATGCAAGGACACATTCTTAAAGATCAATAAACTTTAAATTCTAATGAACATTTAACACTGGAACTGGAAAACATTTGCAAATATCCAAAACAAAAAGCAGAAACAAATAAAATGAATCATAAACTCCATATAAACAAAATATGGTGCTAAATCAGATTGTTTTCAAATCGTCTCCACTATGAACGGTCATGTCATATTTTATCTGACTTACACTGCAAAAACCCAAAATAAAAATACCAAGGATTTTTGTCTAGTTTCTACTGCAAATATGTTAAACTTGAAATAAGACAAAACTAACTTACAAGTAACTTATCAGCAAGAAGTAGGATGTTTTTAAGTCAGTAATTCCTGAATATTGATGAAAAAGTACTTGTTCCACTGGCAAATTATTTAATTTATACCAAGACATTTTTCCCATGTCTGGCAGATTAAAGTGAAATAATCGCTTTGGGGTTGTAAATCACTTACACAGAAGTTTGATGGCTCATTTAATTATTGGTATGAACATCCATGCAAGTTGCATTTCATAATAAAAAATTAAATAAAAATTGTAATTGAGCACCACCAGCCAGGCTCACCTTTGATGCTGGACACCTGTTTGCCGCCGGTCTTGTTGAAAAGCGTCAGCTCGCTTGTCACGGCGTCGAGCATCTTGACGAAGTTGGGCAGAAACAGTATGACCTCTACTTCGTGGTTGGCCAGGTGGCGGCCGCAGCTGATGCCCTGCGCTCCCTGAACATGAGGCCCACACAGCAGCGCCACCGTCGGCCGCTGATGGAGGTTTTTGGGTGTAAATCTGAAAGACGCAAACAATTTATAAAAGGCAGTTAAACAGATTTTTTTTGACTTCCTATAATTACTAATGTCCAAAGTTCCAGATGCCAAAGATTTTCCAGACATTTGAGTGAAAAATAATTTAACCATTTGAGTTTTATCCATTAATCATGACAGCATTATTGATTCAGCAGACAGATAAAGGCCACTAGATTACATATTTATTGGCAAATAATTCCACCAACTTTACAAATTTATAGCAGATTTGTCAAATCTAGACTGAATTGTTCTACACTAAACATTCTGTTTGTAAAAGTTAAAGAGTTTTGGTGCTTTGTTTTTAATGTTTAAACCAGAGCAAGTTTTAAAACCACAAACAGTCAACGACTTGGAAGATTTAAATAAAAAGAAAGCACTGAAACTCCCTTTTTATTTATTTTTGATCATCTTTATAATTTCTCTCAAGTACTAAATCAAAGTTTTACGAAAGAATCAACTTGAGATGTGAGATCAACCACTTTAAAAATCCATATGTTAGATATTGTATATACAAGAATAAAGAATGAAGCTTGAAAACCTAAACCTTTTTGTGATAAACTATTTTTTTAGTTTTTATCCAGAACTAAAAAACGCTAAAAGCGTTTTTTTTTAGCAAAGTCCAGACTTTTCTGAACTTTGCAAAAATGAAAATGAAAAGGGAAAAAAAATGCAGCTGTTCAACATGTAAAAACAAAAAAACAAATTGACTCAAAACTTGTTTTTCCTCCACGTACCTTCAGTCTAATTCCTCATAATTCAGAATTAAGGTTGAACTTTTAACTAAATGCTTCTCTAAGTCAGTATTCGTACCTGTTGGGCCCTCCTAACAAGGTGAGTGTCATCTGGCTGGCACACACTCCAGTCATCTCCAGTCTCCGCTCCAGCGTCAGGCCGTGACGCTCGGCAGCAGACAACAGACGCTTGTGGAGCTCATAGGAAATACTTGGAACAACAAGTCCAGAGTCTGTATGACGTAAAATAAAGAAGCAGGTTTAAACAACTCTACTGAACACTGAAATTCAATCGTTGCAACGTGAAACACGTACCAGTGCAGTACTCTTTGTGCCCAGGCTGTGGTACAATAATCTGTCTATAAACAATCGGTTTGCCCTCCAGGATGTTCTCGTCGTGGCGGTACCGTGTGGGCGTCTGATCCTGAGGCGTGCCACGTGACCTCGCGCCGTTACGTCGCTCTGTCGTGTCAATCTCTGAGAAAACTGCAGCTTTGTCAAACAGTGCCAGGTTTCCTTCAAAATCAAAATCCGTATCCAGTCCGTTATCCATGCCGTCGCCGAAGCACTCGTCGTCTCTGTTTTTCATCTGCCCGTTTTTCACTCCATTCTTTTTCGGCGTCGCTTGGTTTGCCCCTCGACTGGTGGACGACCCTGGCAGTATCGAGGGAAAAAAGCAGCTATTAGCATCTCAATATTCATAAGAAAGTTTTACCTGCAGCCAAATGAATCACACCAACAGGAGTTATGTCTTCGACGAAAGCCTTTAGGTTGACCCTGTGCATCCAGGTGACGTTCTCCATAACTTTTAGAGCACTGCTGTGGAGAGTTCAGCTTCTCCACAGACCTGGGATCCCCCTTTGGAACGGCAACTGGGACAGTGCTTCCCTTTGCAGCCGCACTGGAAGCTGCCCTGGCATTAAAGTTTCTGATGTCCAAAATTTTTAGTTCCTGTATATCAATGGCACTGGAAGAAAAATAACAAAAACACAAGAGAGATCTTCAGTAACAACCAAAATGGATCAAATTTTACTAGAAACCCAATAGTGTACATAATTGTTTTTCACTTCTAAGATTGTCGCAATTAATTGCATGATAAATTAAAGTGAGCTCAATAATTTCCATTCTGCTGATTAATGTTTTTGAAGGCTAATTCTATTTACACAGACATTATAATCTTATTTTGGTTTCAGTTGTTTGTGGTTTTTATTTCCTTTTAATTTGTTGTGTTTTCTTTTGGATATTTAAAATGTCTTCCAGTTCCAATGCAGAGTTCATTATAAAATAAAACTTTAACTTGATAAGGGCATTATCAATTTATTATTTGAAAATGGTCTCAACCATGAGTTTATCGCAATAATTCCCGAGGTAATTTATCGTCAAGCAAAGTTTATTATCGTGAAAGACCTGCTCACTTCTGGAATCCAGTTTTTTGAGTTTGTATCACATTATTTGAAATGAAAATGCCAGAACACGAGAGGAAGTGCTTAAATATAAAAACAGGTTAGCAGAAAAACAGCAACTTTGGTCAAAACACCATTTCTATTTAGACAGCGTGTCCCAGTATTGTTTTTAATGAAGCAGACCCATAAAACAGAACCAAGCTGTGGGAAAAGTAGAATCGAGAACATTTAAGTCGAAGTTTACCTGAATGTGACCTCAGGAACGGGACATCTGACCCCATTGTGGAAAGGTTGCCGTAAGGAGATGGTCTGGCTGCACTGGTCCACAGACGACACTTCTCCTTGATAAACTCCCAGCGTTGGTCCACAGTTAAGAGACACCAAACTACCCAACCAGTCCGAGGCCATTATCTGCAATAAATATTCTATTTCAAATGAACATGAACAGCTAAAAGAGTCACACCAATAATCTCCGACTCATAAGTCCGAACAAGTAAACATTCAGGCAGTACAGCGAAATATTCACAGTTTGGAGCTAACGTTTGAAAACGTACTTAGCAATAGCTTCGGCCTTGTATCAAGCTAAGTTGCTATCTAAAACTCATTTCAGTTGAAAAACGCTTTAAATAAAGACAAAGGTTTTTTACCTTTCCAATGTTAAATCGACGCGGACTCCTTCGGACAGCTCGAGGCAATGCAATTTTCAAACAACGGCTAAGAAAACAGCTCTTTGAGATTAGCCTCTTAGCTTTTAAACGGCTACTGACACTAGCTTCCTGTTTCCGGGAAACCTCACCTTTCAAAATAAAACACGTGAGAACTCTTTCCCCATGACAACAAAATAACTTCAAGCAGGTTATTTTGTTTATTCATTCATTTATTCTGTAATATGTATGTTGATTTACATGGATGCGTTCGAGCAATGAATAACTAAATTGATTATACATCGATTACCAAGGCCGGTTTATTTACATTTCAATCTGGTTTCCTGATTACAGTAATTTAAGCGATTAATTATTATTATTCCAGTGATTAAGTTCTGTTGACTAATTATATTTAACACTTTTGACCTTAAACTGAACATTAAATTATCAAAGAATACTGTATTAGATATGTCTTGTTAATTGTTTGGAGATGTTTTCAAAATTTTGCGAATTTCTCTTTCAAAATAACTTACAATCAGTCAAATAGAATAGAAATATTCTGAGAATATAAATTTTCTACATATTATAAGAAACTTTCCACTGGATTTCCGTTCAGAATTTGACTGAAATTCGGTTTATTAAGTGGAAACTCATTACATAGACGAATTACGACCAATAAAAACAGACCAATAAAAACTTTTCATGCATAATTGTGGGTTTAATTAAAATAATGTTTAAATTATGTGTAAAGAAGACTGTTATTTTCCCCATAAAATACTTTCAATCTGACTCAAGCCTCAAATGCATTCCCTAATTTATTGAATATGACTTTATGTCTGGGAGAGTGGTCTGCTTGTTTTTTTTGTTTTGTTTGTGTTTGTTTTATAAGTTCTTTTATAAAGAATCTTTTTCAAGTACAAATTGGCTCAATGAACCATATGTTCTAATAAAAAAGCAGTACTTCTGTATTCTGGCCTGACTTACTTATCCAAGAAACAACTTTGGATTTAGTCACAAGGATGCAACATTTCACACTAAGCTGAAGAAAATCTGCATCCTTAGAGACAGTTTATCACAAACCTTAACACTAGAGAATAAAGCCTTAAAAGAACGAAAGAGCAAGAAACAGTTTTCTTTCTTGTTGTGCCAAATTTACTGTAGAAAATATTTAATAAGAAGAAAGCTGATGTTGGTGTTTTAGAAATGTCAGTAAACAACTGATTGAGGTTAAATGAGATCATGTGGAGAATATCCAGGGAGTGGGGAGCATCACTCTGTCATCCAGCTGCTTTTTATGAACTGAGGTCATCATGGATCCTCCCAGGATGGACTTCACAGAGAATCTCAATCTATGCAAGGAAAACAAATGAAGCAGGTTGACTGATAGTGAACAGGAGAGGATTTCTGAAGTAAAATCCCATTAGAGCAGATTGTCCAAACATTTTGTGATCACAAAAAGAGACCCACATCACAAACAGGGCCAAAAAAAAATAAAATAAAGCAAATAAAGTAATCCAATTTTATTTTATCCAAAATGGATGTTATTCATTGTAGATCCAAACCTTAGAAGAGATTTTGCACGTTTGCTTTATTAAAAGAAAAGCATCTAGTTTTCAGTTTCTTTTGCATTCGATTAAACAAATTTGTTTTCAGCAATAAGGATAAGATTTGGGTCTCTTTCTTTCAAAAAGATTGCTATATTTAGGCAAAGATTAATAATAATAATAAAAAAAAGCTGATTTATGTGCAGCAAAATAAAAGTCAGAATAAACATGATTCTACTTATCGTAAAAGCTTGGTCACAAAAAGACAAATATGACTTTATGTTGTAATTAACACTTTCCATTGTAAGAAAATTATATCAGTAATAATTTTACTCTGATTATAAATAAAAACTCTATCTGCATCAACCACTTGTGCTTGATGGTGCAAATTTGTGTTTATTTTTGAATTGCAGTTGTGGGACGCAAAAAACTGGTCCAAAGCCACAAATGGCCCCAGAGCCACACTTTAGACAACCCTACATTAGAGAAATTGTTCTCTTAATTTGTCAGAAATCAGCTTTTTGGATGACATACGTAATAACACGTATAATTAAAAACGTGTCATGACAGAAGGGTTTGTGGATGAGTCCAGTAGCGGTGACGATGTGTTTCCTGTCATGTAAACAGTGGAAATATCAGCAGACATGATCCAGTAATAGATACCCACCTCCAGATAACAGCTTGGTGTGAAAGTTTGTCCTCCAGGCAAACTGCTGAGCCATTTCTTCCTAACAGAAACGACTGACACCTTAAACCTTGGAGGACGCTGCAGGACGTTTCGTCCATAATTCAAAAATTAGTTTATTTTTTACTCATGGACCTGGACATGTGGAACTCCAGATCTGACTTTACAGCCCGGGTAAGATCACAATGTAAATGTTCTTCAGTTCACCAAAAAGAAAAGAAATATATATATAAAAAATTGCTCTTTTTTCTTTATAGTCTTCCTCATGTGGGTCAGGGTTTACGTCAAGAGCCAGCTCTAGGTAACTGGACTGTTCTTATGGTTTTAAAGTGATAACAGCCTCCTCATGCACACCTGGTTATTTTTTTACAGTCATAATCTAACAACGAAACCTTTACAAAAAGATTATTTCACTTGTATCATGTCATTTTTCTCATAAGAGAAATAATCTACCAATGGAACTAATGCTTCTTCATCAATATTAAGGAATTATTGACTTAAAACAAGCTCAGACATCTTGCTAAAAAGTCACATGTAAGTTAGTTTTGTCTCATTTCGATTGTAGTAAGATATTTGCATGAGAAATTAGACCAAAATACTTGGTAAGATCTTTGTTTCTGCAGTACAGCGGTGATTCTTCAGTAAGTTGGGTAACTTTGGATGAGTTTTGTGTTTCTGCTCATGTTGCAGTGCTGGTGCCTTCAGAAGGAGCGATCCGGGTCTAAGGAGGTGGCGGTCAATGTACCATCTGGAGCCTGAGAGTCCTACAAGGCTGTTTTCACCATTTGGAGCAGAAATATGGTCTGGTCGAGGTGAAAGGAGCTTCAGACAAGCAAAAGTTTTGCCGTGGCTCCAGGACGCTCATGAGCGGCTGAACTCTAAGTTGGACCGGCTGAGGACCAGAGAAGTTACTCTGGGCTACAACAAAACGATGGCACAGATGCTCGACATGGAACAGAAGGTGCAATACGAGATAAAATTAATACATTTTAATTATTTCTTTTTATTTGTATGATTTAGTAAATATTAACATGTACTCCTGTGTCACACAGCTGCTATCTAAAACGATGAATGCTTTCAGTCAGGATGAATTGTTTGAGCAGAGTCAACAGCGTCGAGATCTCCAAGAAAAGTAGGTGTGGCAAAAAAAGAGCAAATAAAAATTAAACCTGCCGTGTGTAACTTCTACAAAAATCTGTTTTTTATATATTCTGTCAAACTGTCACCGTGTTGTGACAATGAGACAGATAATCTGTGAAAAAAGACATTTCCTCCCTCCCTGAGCTACTATTAATGTCTGCACTGCTTCAGTTCTAAAACAACCAATCAGAGCCAGGAGGCGGGTCTTAGCGCTGTCAATCAACCCTTTGTTGAATGTAATGGTGGAAAAACAACTTACCATTCCAGGAAAACTCTATCGGTGTCCATGTTAACTAACCTGAACGTTCATGACACGCTCCATTATCTGGCCGGCGATGTAGAATAGCAGAGAGGGTCTGAGCAGCATGTACATGAGAATGATTTACAGCTGGCTCTGACTGGTTGTTCTTGACCTGGAGTTGTGTATTTGTGCAGAAATGCAGAGAACAGGAATATATCACAAAATAGTGACAGTTTTAACAAAATGTAAAAAACTTTTTTTTTTTTAAATAAAAGTTATGTACTGCAGTGTTAAAGAGAATTAATAAAAATCTTTTTAAGAGTCCTAAAGCTGGAAAATGAGCTGCTGCACATGAGGTCTTCTCTGGTGAATGTAAGCGAGGATCAGCTGACGTCTCCTCTGGCAGCTTCACACAGCAAATCAAAGACTCCAGGAGACGTAAAGAAACATGTCTGACCTTTGAAAATGTCTGTTTCTGCTTTTTTCTATATGTAAATTCTGGTTTGAATACAGGAGAAGAAGGATCTGACAGAGGCGGACAAGCTGAGGGAGGCTCTGAGAGAAGCTGAGGCGAGAGCCGCAACTCTTCAAGAAGAACGAAACAAAGCACTCCAGGACCTCCAGACTTCTGCTGAGGTAAATCAAACAAATAAATCCTGAAAACAATCCTATGTAGCACATGTGTCAAACTTAAGGCCCGTGGGCCAAATCTGGCCCGCCATAGCTTTTCATGTGGCCCTTTAGATTCTTCACTAAACACTAAGTGTGCTTAAATATTATGTTTTCAATCAAATCAATGCAGTTTTTACCGTTTACTGCCGAATTATATCAATGAGTCCCTCCAGTCTCTTGAGAATTATTGTGGAAATTTATGCAAAATCAACAAATCCCGACACGTTTTTGTGCTAATAATTTGGAGTTTATTGCAGATTTTTCTCAAAAATTGTCAAAAACTTTCTTTATTCTACTAAACAGCTGCCTCAGCCTTCTGTGATGTTGGATTATAGTTCACGATCTACACAGCAAGTAATAAAAAGTTGCATTTACCATCATAAATAAGCGCAAATATTTCCAAATTAGTACCAGAAACCACTTTAATTTTTATCGCAAAAATTACAAAAAGTATCACGAAATCCTGGAGGGACTGAGAAGATGTTCAGTAATATTATTTATTGATATTTTCACAGTTTTTGAACTGATTTTATCAATATTTTCTGGCACAACCGGCCCTGTAAGTGAATTCATGATCTTGATTTGGCCCAGAAAGAAATTGAGTTTGACGCCCCTGCTACAGAGAATCGTTCTTACTATCAGTTTTTTTAATCTGATTTCAGATTTTTATTTGTCTTTTTTTTATTTTTTTTGTCTATGCAGAGGCAGAAGATGCTGATTAATCAAATGGAGGAGATGGAAAAGAGAGTCGGTGACGTCAAACCGGGTCATTCTGAGGTGCAGAACCATCTTGGAGAAGCCAACAGCGAGATCAGCCGAGCTTTTCAGGTCAGCATAAGTTGCTATTTCACACAATTTCACTGTGAGAATGAACAGCCAGAATCTGAAATGTACATGCTTAATCTTGCAGTATGTAACATTTATTTAAAAAATATGTTTTTACATATTTGTTGAAATTATGTTGTCACAGTATAAGAGATAATCAGTGAAAAAAAAAGAAGTGAACAAGAGCCTGAATGCTAACACCAGTTAGCATAGCCACTGATGATGGTGGATAAACAGTTTTCCTGTAATGGTGAGCTGTTTCTCCACCATTAGCAGATTTAGCTGTGCATACTAGAGCATGATTGACATCACTAAGATCCTCCCTTTGGCTCTGATTGGTTGTTTTTGGTGCATTTCTTCAGACAACATTAGTAGCTCAGGGAGGAGATCGATATTCTCACAGATTATTTGTCTCATATTATACTTTCACATGGTGACAGTTTTGACAAATATGTAGAAAAAACATGTTATTTATAAAAGTTAGATATTGCAGCTTTAAATCTCCTACATACCTAGATTTACTTCATGTAAATTTAAAAAAATATCTTAAAAAACCTAGAATGGAGAATGATTTAATATTGACTTGATAGAATGTTCAAATTTATATTTAAAGTTTCTTATATTTATCTTTGTTTTTAATTTCCGTTCTGATATGGCTCAAATTGTTTGGGTGGTAAGGTATTTTGTTATGTCTTAATTTGAATTTTGTGTTTAATTTAATTTGTGTCTTAAAGAATACCATTAGATCTTTATTGTAATATTTGTAAAGAATTTTTATTGTAAAGTTTGAATCCCAGGAAGAATAGTCTCTGCTACAGAAGAGACTAAAATTAATAAACTTAAATAAACAAATAAATTTAACTTTGCATCTTCTCTTGAAAACTTTTTACCATTTAATCAAGACCTGTTTATACTGCTTAAGTTGAATGAAATTAAAGAATCTCTCAGAAATTCCAAACAAAAATTTAGTATTTATTTGTAGACAATGAGAAATGATCAAAATAACAAAAATATGCAGAGCTTTCAGACCTCAAACAAGAAAACAAGTTCATATTCATTTAGAAACAACAATATTAATGTTTTAACTCAGGAAAAATTCTGAAATCAATATTTGGTGGAAGAACCAGGAGGTTGTATATCTTTTCTCCACAACTCAAAACCTTAAAGGTGTGTTGTTCACATGTATTTAACTGCCTTGTTTATCATTTCTAACAATCACCTTTAACCTTTGTTCTTGTATAGGATAAAGAAAATCCAGAGGAGCAGCTTGACAGAACCACAAAAGAACCACACAACTTTGAGATCCACAACATCGTCACTAATCCAGCGGAGGAGAAGTCAGAGGTTCTCAGAGAGATTTTAGTTGTTTTGTTAATTTATTTTATTTATTTGAGTTCATAACTAAAATGCTCATGTTGTGTTTTTGGAGCAGGTAAATGAACGATTGAGACAAGAACTGGAAGTGATGAAGAAACATCTGGCTGAGTCACAACATCAGCTGCAGGAGCTAAACGAGGAGAGAAACATAAAATTAAGACAGATCACAGATCAGATCAGAGGAAAGGAGAATCTGCTGACTGAAAGAAACCCAGGAGGACATGGTGCATTAAATGAATCAACAGGAAACAACAAGCAGCACAGGTGAAGATGGTAAACAGGGGAACTCAACCGTATCTGAAGGTCAAATTTAGATATTAACTCTGCAAGTTAACACAGTTATAATGAAAATATATATTTCACAGAACATCTACAGAAGATTTGGACCTGGAAAATCAGAAACTGCAGAATCAGTGTGTCTGTTTGGAAGAAAAGCTCCAAGAGAAGGAAAAGATGCTGCAACTGCACGAGAAAACGTATCAAAAACAGGATGAAATGCGACTCCTGCGCATTAAAGAACTAGAAGACCTGGCCTCACACTGGACAGAAAAATGGCAAAATGTTGCTTTGAACCTTCAGTCCACACAAGATGAGTTAGAAGAACTGCAGAGAAACTGCACCATTGATACAGTAAGGAAGCAATACATTTAAACCTCTTTAATGTGTTTTGGTATGTTTCATTCATGGTTTCAAGACATTTACTATTTCAAGTTGCTCAGATGTGAACATAAACTTCAGGTTTCCTAGCTAAGTGTCGTATATTTTCACATTCTGCAATAGAAATATTTTCACAGAGAACTTGAGCTAACCTTAATTTATCAGGTCACAAAACTAAAAATATGATATCACATGTAGCATCCAGTCAGTACTGAGAAAACGGCTGCTAACAGATGCAGAATTATACAGCCATATATTTTTGAAAAGCATTAGTCGAGCCTCCAGCACAACCAACAAGAATGCAGCAATTGGTTTCTGGATGGTAATTCAACAACAAAACAGCACACACTGCAAAAACACTAAATCTTATCAAGTATTTTGGTCTAGTGTCTAGTGCAAATATCTTAGTAAACTTGAAATTAGACTAACTTACAAGTAACTTTTCAGCAAGACAGAAATTATTTACTTAAAACAAGCTTCTATGTCTTCCCAAAAAGTTACTTGTAAGTTAGTTTCTTATTTCAAGTTTTCTAAGATTTGCTATAGAAAGGATCCAAAATACTTAGTAAGATTTTGTGTTTTTGCAGTGCAAACAGCAGTAAAACAAGCTGACCAAATGTGCTGGAGCGCTGCTCAGGTTGCTAGGTGACAGGCAGGACTGGGGTTGCTAGGTAACGATGCATTGTGATTCAATAATCGGGTGTTTTTTGTTTTGTTTTTTTGTTATCTGCTAGCTAATTTCCCAGACACATGCTAAAAAACATCTGGGTGGATTTTTTTTTAAACACTTGGGCTGTTTTCAGAAGCAATTGAGACCCAAATTGAAGAGCAAAAATGGGGAAAAAGTGAATTTTGCATCATAAAGCCCCTTTAAAAAATCAACAAAATAGTCTTTAAATTGTGCAACTTATGTTACTGCAGCAGGAACAGTAATAGGATTTCTTTGAAAGTCTTGCTGAAATGGGAACAAAATAGAGTTGGTTCCCCAATTTCTTTTTGAAAATTTTCACTGAACAGACATTCAGTTACCTTAGTCAGTACAAAAAGTTTAGAAGTAGGCTTACAATTGTTAAAAAATAATGAGGTCATCTCCTTTCAGGAAGGAGATGTTAGTCCAATCCTCTCCTATCGCCTCTGCTAGCAATTTAAGATAAAAGGAGACCAGAAAGTATCAGTTTACATAACTGTTGATTTTAATCTTCCAGAGAGAATCTGAGTCTTTACTGAGGTGTGAACAGGAAACAGGTAAAGATGCATTTTGTTGTTCTATAATAAGAGTAAATCTTTTCAATGAGGCTGCAGTTAACCATCTTCATTAACTTTAACAAACCCAAGACAAAAAAGGTTTGTATTCTTTGAACACAAGGGGGCAGTAAAGCGCACTGAGCTTCTGTTTGCAGGTCGTGATTTGGTGCAGACTTTTCACAAAGACACACAGACAGAGTGAGTGGATTTTAATCAGATTTCCACAGAATGCAGGGTTGGAAAAACACTCAGAATACAACCTCTGTGATTTGACCTTTCATTGTCTCTCAGCGGTTCAGGATCCTCTTTAACACCAGACTCCACATGCAGCAGAAATAAATCTCCTGAGGTAACAAGATGTTCCTCTCACCAACACACATTTCATGTTAAAGTGTTAATAAATTTAAATGTTAACCTGAGCATACATAATCCTCAGCTTTGGACTCAAAGCGGCGAGGTTCAGAGGCTGAAGCAAAAACTTTCAGAAACAGAAAGGGAAGTGAGTGAGAGGTAAGACTAGTGTCAGAAAAACAATCAAAAAATGTTCCTAAAATTATTTTATTTTTTTACATTTCTGTGTAAGAGAGCATGATTTGAGGACTATGAAACGGCTGAGAGAGATGGAAAGAGCTGAGGCTCAAATTAGGATTTCTGCTCTTGAACTCAAGGTACAAAAACCAACTCCTCGTTTGAACCACGGGGAATCGACTTCATGCTAAAAGGTGTCTTTTTTCTTTCTCCACTTTGTTGTGAAAGCTCATGAAAACGGCGTCTGAAGTTTGTCAAAATGGTGGCGGAGTTCAGGCGAATGTGTCAAACCCTGTGCACGAGCAACAAGACGGTAGGAGCTTTTGCTTTTATAAGGACGTGCATGTAAAGAATAATAGTAATAGTAATATTTATAGAGGGATTTAAAACTAAAACCTTGTGTGTGACTTCAGAGTGGAGGAAAAAGTCGGATGAGACGCAGCAGCTGAATCCTCCAGCCCTCCACAAACATCCAAACCAGAGGCAGGCGTTTTCCCACAGTGGGGTAAATAATTTACTGGTTATTACAGGTTTTTCTATGACAAACAAAATAACTCTGCAGATTTTATAAAGACCTGTCACAATAAGAAATGTTCCTGGATGATAAATTGTCCCAGAAACAAAAACATTGTTGTTTTGACACTATTTTCAACTACTATAATAATAACAGCATAATAATAAGACTAATAAACTTTAATTTTGTACAGAACATTCCACACTGGAACTGGCAGACATTTTAAATTTCCAAAATAAAACACAGCAGCCAAAAAACACTCAATAAAAAGGAAACAAAAACCACAAACAACTGAAGCTGTAAATTAAATGGATTCCGACATCTCTAAGCAAAACTGGTCTTGAAAAAAATTGTAATTATCAGAATGGAAATGAATGACCTTATTTTAATTTAACATACAATTAATTGCTCAAATCGATTAGTTTATCATGTACAGATACTCCTAATCTTAACAAGGCTGGAATGTCTACCAGAACATACCGTTCTCTCCCACTGCGCAAAATATTTTATATACTAAAATACATGCAAATGACAAGTATCCTTTCTACAGGGTGAAAATGAGACTTTGTGGATTGAAGAGAAGAAGAATAAAACCATCTGCCTTGTTGACCAAGAGGTGGAGCAGCAGAGAAGAATGGTCACTGAGCAGGTAGACCAAGACGATTTTCATTTCTTATGTCCAGTTTACATCTGGACATAAGAAACATTTCCTAGTGATGTATTTAAAATATAGGTGACCTAATATGCTTCATTTAACAGATTAAAACAGTTCGATGTGCGATAAAAAACATGTTCATCACATCTTTTGCATAAAATCATTCTTAGTCTGGTCAGTTCTGCCTACTTTGAGCTGTTTTAGGGCCTCCTGTCACTTTAAATCTAAATAAGCTGTTGCTGGCCACGCCCCCTAACTCAACTTTTACACTTTGGGTTGCTAGGTAACGGGTGGAATTCCACTGGGTTGCTAGGAAACGGGTGGAATTCCACTGGGTTGCTAGGAAACGGGTGGGGCCAACAGCAACACTTTTAATTCACAATCTAGTCAAAAACTTTGTAGGATTTTTTTTCTGTCAACAAAATTTGTTTTTCCTGGTTCACACAGCCTAGATCTGGCCACCTAAAAGTAAATGAGCTGCCAACTTTTAATCGATCAATCATATATTTAGATTTTCAGGGAATACCATCAGATCAAGATGCTTTATATGTCAAATAAGTAATACATTTATGAATAAATAATGACTTTAAACTCCTACATGTCGTTGATTGTAGTTAAAGAGCTTGTTTAAGGAGCGAGAAGGAAAGGAGGCGAGAAGATTTGCTGATACACAATCAGTTGCTCAAAGTGGATCCTCCTCAACTCAGGACTGGACTCCCACATCTCTGGTTATTAGGGTGAGGAGAAAACACACAGAAAATCCAACTTGTTATGGTTAAGATACGTAAACATATCCAGTTTTTTGTTTGCTTGCTTTTTCAGGCTGCGGCAGACAGGAGAAGTTGGCAGCCTGGCTCGGCTTTAACGTCGGTGTTGGAGGAGGAAGAGGAGAACGGTGACTGGTCAGGAGTGGATGAAGGGGATGTGAAACAGGAAGCCCACACTGAGGTAAAACCTTCAAACTGCAGGTTTAAAAACATTTAAGTCCAACTTTCCCTCAACCATAAAATAAGCAATAGTTTTCTGTCTGCATACTGAAATGTGTGAGTAATTAAGATACACACATAATCTCATCCAATAAAGAGAGAATCCCATTTCATTACCTATATGTCCACATATGTGCAGACAGAGCTAATCCCAGCTTCTGCTTTAATTAAACTGCATCCAGTATGAGGGGAGGGGATGAAGATCTGTATGCTCACCTCCTTAAACTCCATGTTTTAGCAACAATCTGAAAAATAAAAAGACTCTTTCTCCTCTGTTTTTGCTAAATAACCACTTAGCTGGTGCAAATCTGATTCAAAACGTAGAAGGAATCAGCCTCAGCATGAATCCTGCCTGCATATTGTATTAATATTAGACTAACTGAGAAGAGTGCTGAATGATGAAGAGTTTATTGTAACTAAAAGTCCACATTTTTAACATTTTTCATGTCGACATAATCAAAACCTCAATGTAGAGAATTTGTGTTCAAATTTAGCTTGTCTAAATATTATAACCTCCCCCTTTATGCCAATTTATTTTAGACCTGGAGCCAAAATACGTATCAAAAGTGGCATTTCTGTGTCGTCACAATACTGAATTTCCTTTAAGTGTAAAATGATCCAACCTAAGTAACAAACATTAAAATATTACAGATTCCTTTGAAAACTATGAAATAGCCTTTTAGTTTGTTACTAAACTTGATGTATTTATAATTAGATTGACTGGACATTTAAATATGTGATAGAAAATCAGTTTAGGGTGCAGCTAAAATAAAATCAGCTCAATAATTTCCACTCTGATGCTTAATATTTTTGAAGGACAAAATTAGTTTACAGAGACATCATCATCCGTTTTATTTATAGCTTCGGTTGTGTTTTTATTTCTGTTTTTTATTCATTGTTTTTGTCTGTTGTGTTTTATTTTTTATACTTCAAATATCATCCAGCTCCAGTGTGATGTGATCTCTACAGGTTTATTGATTTTTGAGAAGGAGAATTTTAATTATTATGCCATTATCAATATATTACTTGAAAATAGTCTCAAAACAGCAATATTATTATTTATTGTGATAAATATTGTTCAGCAATATTTGCAAATCGTTTGCTCTTAAACAATTTATTTGAGAACTGGAGCTTTTGTTTAAGATTCTCATCTTAATTTCCAATGTTTGATGTATTTTGTTCACTTATTGTCCTTTCTGATGACATTTATCACATTTGAATATTAACAGTGTTTTATTTTTTTTCTCTTTTTTTGTTTAAAAAGTGTTAAAGTTTCACCGCTCTGGCTGCAAACTGCAGAAACTGATTGTCTCTGCGTGGGAAAGGTGACCTGCGGTGGAGGAACACCATCAACCTGATGGAGTATTTCTGGATCAGACTGTAGATGTTTGCAATCAAAATGAAGATGAAGATGAAGAAGAGGAAAAACTGTAGCTTAGAAAATCTTCAGTATCTGGAAATAACAAGCAGCACTGAACTCTATAATCAAACTGAATGTTAGCCTATATTTTTGAAAGCATCACCCAGCTTTGTGCTCGTCACTTCACCAAATACTCTCTCGCTTACATAGATTTTAAAGACTTTTTATGTAAATGTTCAATTTAATTTTACAAGCTCATCTACAAGCTTGCAAAAATATTTACACTGTATGACGTTGAAACTCCAAACTTTCAAAGCGTCGAATAAATATGCAGTGGAAAAAAAACATTTTCACAAAATCTAAAAAGTCTGGTGTTCATTTGCATAAAACCGTCATGAATAAATTATATGTGGAGCCACTTACAGCTGTGAGTCTTTATTGGTTTTTTACTTCTAGCATAGCACAGCAACACATTTTCTGTCTGCTCTTCTGTGCAAAAAAGCTCAAACTGAGTCAGATTTGATGGAGCACATCTGTGAACATTTTCAAGTCCTGCCACAAATTCCCAAATTGATTTAGGTCTGAACTTTGACTGGGTCATTCTTACAACATGCTTTGATCTGAACTATATTACATTGTAGCGCCGCCTGCAAATGTTAGTCACGCTTCCAGGTGTCAGTGTTGGAGTATTTTCTTGGTTGGAAAGCTTTCAATTCATGTTAATGGTAAACATTGACCATCAAAAGATATGAGTTTTGTTTTTTTCTATTTAAGTAGGTTAGATAGATACTTTATTTTATATATCCTCTAGCCCATAAAACATCAACCCAAAAATACATGCATGTTAGAGTAGTTTGAGCTAAGAGGCTCATAAGAACATCAACACATGATCTATACACATTCAATGTTAAAGTAGTGAAATAAAGAAAAAAGATATCAACAAGAAACAAGATAATTCTTGACCTTCTTAACCAATTTCCCTTCATTTGACAGTGAGAGAACGGCTCAGATGGTTGAAACCCGGACTGTACACCACAAATGGTTCTGAAAAACCATCATTGAGGTTCTGAAATGGAAATTTAAATACCATGCTAACTCTATGGCAGAAAACTAAACTATTTAAATTAAGTCCAACATTTCTAATAAGAAAACTGGTCAAATAGACCCAGAACCTTATTGATGATGTTTTGCGTATATTTGAGTATTTGTGTACTTTTCTCCATGTATGAGTTAAAGAAAATATCAAAGTGACGTAAACCTGTATACTCAACTCTTGTCTTTGTTTCATGCATGTAAACTTCTCATTGGCACCATATTGTACGAAACAAATGTCTATAAAATCCAATTGTTCTGTACACAGGCTGGGTTTCTCTGCAGTAAAGATGCTGCTTATGCAGTCTCACAAAGATTATCTCGATCAGATTTTGTTCTATACTGGAGCGTTTTCCTACGGATTGAAAATGGTGAAGGATTAAACCACAATGGCATCACAGAAAGGGATGATCTCCGGTTGTATTTAGCTTCTGCAAGACTTTACCTAATCCCCTGAACATGAAACACAAACACTGGGAATTACTTTACTTCTGCCCATAAAAATCAAAAGTAAGTTATTCCCACATGCAGTTAGAGGATTTATGTTTCTAAGTACACTTTATTCTGTCAAATTCAAGGAACTAGAGTGGGTCCGAACTGATATTCAAGCACAATGAGGATCTGCAGTGTCCATCTCAGCTCTTTACACTTAAACATACAATTGACCATTTGCAAGTGACGTCACGCTCTCCAGAACTCCGCCCACTCCGCCATGACGGCAGTCAAAACAACCAATGCGCTCCTTTAGAGCCAGTCTAAAAACAGACATCTGGTAGATTAATATCACTTTTATGTGGTTGATTTCACAGTGAGGTTTTTGCGTGCTCTGCTCTTGTGTTTTTGTGTTGTTTGTTTGAGTTAGTGTTCTTGTCAGTTTGAGTAAAGTTCGGTGACTTGACCTCTTTTATGAGTTCAATTTTGTCGTTTTCTATATTTAGTCAAGTTTGTGTTTTGGGTTAAATAAAAAAACAACTTTTTCATACTTAAATCTGTGCCTGACTGTCCTTTTACTGCTCACTCCATCATAGATACCAGCTGAATTTACTAGACACTAGTTCAAGCAGTTGAGGCGACTCCAAGCATTTCGCATGCTGAAGTGAGTGAATCTTCATTGGTCTCTGGGCAGTGTGAGATTTAGATGCAAGGTACATGTACAGTCTTTTGAAGGAGATTTACATTTATTGCTCATAGGATGGTACAATGGTGGTAATTCCTAAATGATCAATCTTTTCTTACCAATATACATTTGTAGCAATTTGTATTGTTACCACACTGTTTATCAGTGCAACATGGGCCTGGTTATAGTACAAATATCTTGATATATTTGAAACAAAACAAACATGTAATAGCTTCTTTTAAGTCCATTTCTTTAATCAGCATAGTAGCTTCTATAAAAATGGGTTTTTTTACACATTTGTTAAAAGTACTACTATGTTGCGACAGCATGATATGAAAAAGATAACCTTTGAAAAGAATTGAGCTCTCTGCTTTCTCTTTTTGCAACTGATGTAATTTAGAAATACACTGTTCCATCAGAAACAACCAATCAGAGCCAGGAGGAGGGTTTTAGTGCTGTCAATCACCTTGTCTACTCACAATGCTAAGATTAGTTAGCATAGCCACCGATGGCACAGGATAAATGGTTTTCCTGGAACGTTAAGTTGTTTCTCCGCCATTAGCACATTTAGCAGCACATTTACAAAGTTGATTGACAGCGCTAAGACCCTCCTCCTGTCTCTGATTGGTTACTTTTGACCGGGAGCTGTGCATTTCTTCAGATGGCAAAAGTAGCTCTGCAAGAAGATGGATGAGCTTGATTTTTTCACAGATTATTTGTTTCATACTGTTAGGACAGTCATATATATTTGTAAAAAGAAAAAAAAAAGTTACATTCTGTAGGTTTAATATTTATTAAAAAGGAACTGGTTATAAGTGAAATAATCTGCCAATGGAACAAGACATTTTAAGTGATAATGAGAACCTTTTTAAAAGTTAGTTTTGTCTTTAAGGAGTTGATATTTGCACTGGAAACTAAACCAAAAATACTTGGTAAGATGTTGTGTTTTTGCAGTGCGTTAAGGTTAAAGCACGCTTGCAGGTACATTTTCCATTTTAATGAGTTCTTTCATAAAGTGCAGTAGATTCTCTGATCTCCAGTCTCTTTCTCCACATCTCACCGCCACGCCTCCTAAAGCGACGGTTTCAGTAACAAACAGATTTAGTCGCAGTTCACAGCTTTTGAGCTCGTCCAGAGAGCTCACCTTCAGAATCAGCACCAGGCCGTTGGACTCGGGGCTGAAGCTGCTCCGAGTCGGACAGGTGTGCAAAGGTGGCAGACTGCAGAGGACAGTCACGTCCTCCAGTCTCTGAGGTCTCCCAGTGAGGTTTAACACGGTGACTGTCAGTGTTTGTTGGTCTGGAGAAAAGGCCGCAGTGAAATGGAGGAAAGGTTTGTTGCAGGAAGCGCTGGAGCCGTAGCTCAGCGGAGCCAAGGGAATTGAATGCGAGTTATTACTGATCCTGATTAGTTTGCTGCGCTCACTGGACGCTCTGTAGTCTCCAGCCACCGTGCAGCGCCTCTGCATGGCCTTACATGTTCTGGTGAGCGTTCCCAGCTTGGGTAGCGACGGCAGGGAAGCTCGGCTGGGGTGAATGGGTTTGTAAAGCGGAGCTGTTTGCAGTGGTGAGCTGAAGCGACGCAGAGAAAAACGAGATGCAGTCTGCTCGTCTTCATCGCTGTCGGGTTGGGTTTGATCAGAAAATACACGAGGTGAACGTTCACTCTCGGAAAGAGCCGGGCTGGTAAACGTGGACGGATATTCCGACGTTTCTCCGCCCAACACCAGCCGGGGTCCAGAAACTTCTCTTTGGAGATGCATTTCCAGAGCTGAGGTGGAAGTTTCAGCAGAAGTCTGAGTTGAGGTAAATGATTTAGGGATTGTTGTACAGATGTCACTTTTTCTCCAGCACAGAAAACATCCCAGCAGCAGAGACAGACAAAACACGATCAGTCCAACCAGAAGAAGAACCTGAAGATGAACTGCAGGAATAAGAAAGACGAGCTTTGTTAGGCGGTTTGGTCTTCCAGCTTTCAGATCAAAGTGAAGTCAAAGTAAATCCTCTTTTAGTTCTGCACTGGAAAAACACAAAATATAAGAAGTATTTTCGGTCTATTTTTTAGTGCAAATATCTTGGTACACAAGAAATGAGACAAAACAGACTTTTGGCAAGTTATCGACAGTCGTTTTAAGTACATAATATTAATGGAAAACTACTTGTTCCACTGGTAGATTATTTAATCTGCCAATGGAACTAGTACTTTTTCACCAATATTAAGTCATTTTAGACCTAAAACAAGCTCCTATCTAAGTATCTGGAAAAGTTACTTATAATTTAGTTTTTGTCTTATTTTAAGTGTACTAATATATTTGCACTACAAAAGAAAACAAAAATACTTGGTAAGATTTTGTGTTTTTGCAGTGTTGGCTTTCAGGGTGTCTGATAAAAAGACGCCTCTATCACTTTGATGAACATTAGGACTCCAAAGGACAGCAGGGATATTTCAATAAACTTTGAAATTGTTTTTCCAACATATTGAGGCTGAATTTTTTTCATATCCAGACAACAATAATTTGTTGATTCCCAGACTTTATCCACAAGCAAACAGGTAGAGCTGCTTTGAATCTGACTGGTCCACATTAAAACCAGGATAACCAGATTTTGCGTGTAATCCTTTGCTGAACAGGTGCCTAATGCACTCCCAGAACGGATAATGTTTCTGTAAAAGTGTCCGACCCAGATGAAAAAAACAAACAAAAAAAACAAACGTGAACCGCAGCTGTCACTTCTGGGAGAAAATAAAGCAGAAGTAATTCTGTCAAATGGTAAAAAAATTTATCTTAAAGTGATATTCAGGTGGGTTTTTTTTTTTTTAGCCGTATCTCATGTAATTTAGATATTTGCATCCTTAGACTTTAAAACTGTACCTTCTAGTTGTTTGGTGAAGAGGACTTGCACCAGGAGCCAGAAGAAGAGGACCACCATGATCCCTTCGATCATGCCCTTGCAGCAGAAAAGCAGCACAGACTGCCACAGGGGCTGACCCGGGTATTCTTCATCCTGGTACGGCATGGCACCAAAATGTTTAGGTCAGAGCCTTTTTAAAAACATCCAAAGGCAAAAGTCCAAAGATCATGTTAAAAAAAAACATAATTTATTAAGTATTTAAAATGACTCTTAATGCTGTCAGTTTAAGAGAATGAGTTAAATCCATTGTTTGACACAGCAAAGGCACAAAAATAGAAAAATAAAATGAAGAAAAACAAATTCTGGTTATTTCATCTCCTACTCAGTCATTTTCCTGAAACACTTCCACAAAACCCTCCACATGTTCCCCGTCTCCATCACAGGACAGCGCTGCCCTCATTTGTGGAGCGACTCGATGAGAGTCACTCGTCTGCGGTGGGTGGGGATTTCCCAGCTCATAATACCTCCGCTGCATCTCTCTCTGTTCTGCTCCAGATGTCAGAGAGTCGTCACTACAGGATAACTATAAACCTCCATCCCCCACCGACATCCCCGCACCCTACGGCTCCAACTTCCTGCAGCACCGCCTGCAGAGCGGAGGAGGACGAAAGAATTAATGCATCACTAAAACTTCCTTTATACTCCCTCTTTCTGCTGCCATGACAGCCAGACGAATGGGAATCAAGCATCCATCAAAATTAAGTTTGTGACCAGAGTTGGTTACGTTTACTTTTAGTATTTTTACTGTGCTTTTTACTTGAGTAGTTTTATTAAGAAGTATCTCTACTCTTGAGTGAAATTTCTAGATTTTCTGCACACTGAATGAAAAACAAACACGTTTTATCCAAAAATTCACCAGATACAGACACACACCTGCAGTTTTTGTTAAAGTTTCATAAGTTTTAGATTGAAAAAATAAAACTGATTAGGAAAAATTATTTTGCCTGATTTTGTTACCAATATAAATTATTCTTAAAATGGCAAAATTTCCATTTAGCTTTATACTTTGGTCCATCTGATTATGTATTTTTTGAGTATTAAATGATTGATCATTTACTCTGTTACTCCTGAGTAGACTTTGTATCAAATACTTTGAGTAATTCTCTTGGACGGCTACTTTTTACTTTTACTTGATTAAAAATATGTTGAAATAGTACTGCTTCTTGTTGAGTGTTACTGTTGGCTGAGGAGTTTTGACTAAAAGATATTCACAAACAAAGGTGTTTTTATCTTAAATATAAAATGTATTTATAGATTTTGGCTTAATTATTATTATTTTTTTTTAAGCAAATGGCCCTTTTTTGAGTCTGTGTACTCTAGTTAACGATTAATCATTAACTTAGTTGACTATGTCAATGACTGATTAATCACGATTAATCGTTTCAACCCCAGTGCAGTGTAAGAGTGTCCTGAATGATGAGAAAAGCTTGAATTTAACCATATTGCATTATAACTAGCATTAACATGGACAGCATATGTAGAATTAAATTGCACTGAAATTATTTGGATTCATGTCATATTTTGGACTGAATTAGATTCTGTGTATTTGTATTGATATGAATTGTCCTGGTTTGTCTTGCAGAAGAACATGGTGATTATATTCATCACCATTCTACGTATCCACCGCAAATCTCCAGCGGCTTGTCAACCACAAGACAATACAAACAAAAACAAAATGCTTAATTAAAAATAAAAAACAAACGATGATGGCTCCATTCACACTGCTGCCTGAAAGGAGCCACTTCTGATTTTATGTAAAGTCGGATTTTTTTGGAGTGGTCGTTCACATTTTCAAATTTATGTAACTTGTACGTGATCTCTCGTGTATGGAAGCCCGTTTCCGCCACTCTGTCTCATTATAATGAGATTATTATTATTTTTTTTTTAACAGAGTGGCGGAAACGGGCTTCCATACTCGTGTGAACTGCAACCTACCAGTAAGTGTCCCGCATGCGCAGTAGAGGGCGCAATAACGTCATAGAGCGCATGCTCAGTGTTTGCGGACGTAAACGCTGACGCTAACGGTGGAGCGGCATTGCTACACGGTACGTCTCCACGTTGTCCGCCATGTTTGTTTTTCTTTCCGCTTGCGCGTTTCAGGACGCAGAATGGTGACATTTGTCAAGTATCAATGACGTTCATGTCGGATGAACGTGACCTGGACGTTCAGATTCGGATGTCCAAGTAGTCTGGATCGCATTCAAAGAAATCCGATCTGTGTTGTTCAGACTGCCATGAAAAGGCAGGCACAGGTCGCAGAACCCAAAATTGGGTCACTTCAGGTTTCAATGTGAACGTAGCTAAGATTGAATTTAACAGAATAAATACACCAGCTCTAGCTGCTTTCCAAAGTTTTTCCAACACCACAAATCACTGTTTTATTTCTCATGGCTGCCCATCCAAACAAAGAATGAAACTCAGGACCAGCAGAGAGGTAAATACCAAAGTCACAGCGGCAGCAAAGATATGTCTACTTGATTGTCCACATCCAGATTATTTTTAGCTCGTGGCTAAAGGAACATGTTGCATATTTCGAGTAGAATGAGGTAGCAATGTGTCAGTGTTCGCCTGTCTGAAACAGGAGGTCATCAACTGTACATTCTCTGCTTTTGTACAAACACAGAAATACATTAGCAGATAAAGAGCAAGTCTGAGAAACTTAACGTGGGAAGACAACTGAGGTAAACGTTGGGCCACTTCAGTATTACAAATAGTTCCCTGCTTAAACACAAGTCTCACTTTCACAGCCAACAGGAAATAAATGTTTAAAACTAAATCTAAATGATTAAATAATAATAATAAAAAAAACAGTAAATAGATCCATCCACTTTGCACACTTTCTTTTTCTGACTGTTTCTGAGAAAACATTTTCTTGTATAGTCCCTGAAATCCTTGATGAAAAGCATAAAGTATCAGTCAAGTTAATCTGAAAGATTATAAAAGGCATCAGCAAAAACAGTTAAAGACAGACGCTACAACACCAAGCTAAGGCTTTATGGTCTCTGCTAGCTACACTTTAGCAACTACATTCAGATTATTATGCAAATAAATTCAAGAAGTAGAAATTATTGGAGTCACTGAAATCCAAGCAGAGTCCATTTAGGATGTTCATTGTGCGTTCTGCAATCCCTGTCAAGTTCCTAAAAAAGTAAATACTCCTAACAGGTACAGTCAACTGATGAATCTATATTTATGTGAAGGTTTCAAATGATATAATCCAGTTTGAATTAAAAGTGATTAAGTGAAAAAAGAGACTTTTTTGTGCGTGACGTTGTTTTTCCCTGAAGTGCCCACTTTTTAGGTACCAGAGGCATTTTAGGTGCATCAGAGACAGATTTTAAAAGCTTTAATTTGGTCCCTTAGAGGAGGTGGAAGATGAAAAGGATGGACTGTGAGAGGAGGAGAGGGCGCTGAAGCCGCTGGTTCCTGCTGGAGTTACGGTCTGTGACGACACGGGAGTGGAGGTCTTCTGGGCTAACAGGGTCCCTGCAGCACAGAGATAAGACAACACAATCAAGTCTAATCAATCTGCAAATACTACTGTAAAATTAGCCCTAAACAGGAGCTTACACTGCCCAGCAGAAGCATTCCCAGCCCTTAAATAACACGTTTTACATTACAACCACAAACATCAATGCATTTAATTGGGATTTTATGCAATAGACAAAAAAAAAAGAAGATAATTTTAAGAAAAATGGCACATGCAGTGTTTCCCCCCGAAAGTCTGCTAAGCTCAGTGGTCGGGACTCTAGGGCAGTCCACCATGTTTTTGCATTAAAAAATATTCAATGTTTAAAAAATTTGGAGATGCACAGCTTCATAATTTGGAAATAATAGCTTGTGAGGCTATCAGGTCGGTGCAGGATTGCCCAGTTCACTGTCAACCATAAATGTAGTGCGGGGAATTATCCGTTCTGCATGCTGAGTTCTTGATGTACGAGGTTGACGAAGAGTCAGTGAGTTGAATTCATGGATTCCATTTATTAATACCAAAATACAGCTGGTCCATTCTGACAAGCCACCTTTAGGAACCAGCACACAAAATGGCATCAAACAAAAATGTTCCATTCCCTTTGTTAGCCTCTATCTAAACTACGCCTCAAAGAGGGCGATGCATAGGGTCATATCCTCTAACCTTAGCTTTGAAGGTGTTTCCTAGCATGTCATTTCCTTTAGCTTTGCAACTAGCTAAGAGATAGAAGGAAAACACAGAATTATTTATTCTCAACAGTAGATTAATCTGTCTTTTCTGTCACTCTTACTGGTGTATTAAAAAAAAAAACTTACTTAAAATAACGCTTAGCCTGGCAGGGGGCAGGTATAGCCTGGTGGCCCGCCAGGCTTATAATACACTGGGAAAAACCCTGTACATGGTGTCCAACTTTTCAACTGAAAACCATGTGTCCTAACTTGAGGCATGTGACACAATGTGTTGGTGCAACACATTAATATTATATGGTTGTAACCAGTCACTTTTTTCCACTTCTGATACCAATATCTGAGGTTTATTATCGATCGATACGGATCCGATACAAAAAAATAGATCTGGTTGACTTAGACATAAATGAACTGAATTACAAATTTATTTGATAACTCTGCACCAGTTCAGCACACTTAAATACAGCAAAAGCTTCACAAGCTTAATCAAACATGTGAGTGCAATTAGGAGTATAAAAGTTGTTCCAAAATAAACAATAAAGAACATGAAACTGCCAAACAATAGGTTAGTCAAACATGTAAAAACTGCAACAAACCTTCTCTCAAATGGTTCAAATTCTAGAAATAATGTAAAATAAATAATAAAGCATGACGTCACTCACCACAAAGCATAGAACTAGACTGAATAGATCTGACTTTACGGATGGGCCACATCGTCACCGATACACAATATATATATTTTCAATATCAGGACCGACACAGAATATCTCTACTTGTAACATGAATTAAAAAAACTCACGGTGGATGAATAGTTTTGCCAGGCGCTGCGCGTTTCATAACTGACCTGAGTAAATTGTCCCGTTGACCTCCACAGATACACTGATACTAGCTGGTCCCTTGGTAGAGATGCTGAGAGACAAATCCTTTTTCTTTTCTGCAACCCAAAGAAGTCAGTTAATAGCAGTCCTTCCACATATCCAAAACAATTAATCGATTAATCATGATTAATTGGAATAATCAACTAATTTGGCTCATCATTAACTGGTGTATACAGACTTAAATAAAGCTCATTTGCTGAAAGAACAACATATTAGGGTCAGTAATTAAGCCAAAACTACAAAATATATAAACATTTTGTATTTAACAAAAAAAATAAACTTATTTTTCTGTAAATATGTTCTTCTCTGAACGTCTCAGGTGGCATTTACACAAAGAAACTGAATATGAGAAGATAAATTCAACAGCACTAGAATGTGTTGATGTGAAGCAGAAAGGCCTTAGCTTTCCATATGTTGGTGGTAAAAGTATAGATTTTTTAGCTGCAGATGCATCTTTAATACAATAATAAAGTGTTCACTGAAGGAATACTACGTTAATGTGTTTTAGGCAATAAAATGTTTATTTTCATATTTAAAAGTGAAATTAATACTTATTTGCATTGTCTTATGTATTTCTAATAAAGAATACTAATTAAAAATCTGCAGAAAGTGACAATTTTTAAAAAGAATCTGATTAATCTAAAATAATCACTATCTGCAGCCCTAATCGGTTGTGGTGAGGAACCAGCAGCAGAAGTGACGCACCATGCCCGTTGTTGAGCTTCAGGCTCACGGGGTTGAAGTGGGACGCCATCGCCAGCAGGTTCTGCTGCAGCGCCTGCTGCATGAGGCGCTGCTGCTCCTCCGCAAGCCGCATCATTTTCTTCTCCGCACCGTCGACTGGTCGATCCAGCCTCTCCCTGAGATGCTCTAACGTGGCGGGCTGTGCGAGCTGATGGTGTGGATGGTGTGGATGATTGTGCTGCTGCTGCTGCTGCTGGTGGCCCAGAACCATCGGCAGCCTGGATATGACTGGTGTCGAGTTCTCATCTAGTTAAAAAAATAAAAATAAAAAAAAAAGATGGAATTACTCAGGCTAAATCACTGTTTTAGTTTATATACATCCAGAATTTACATACTGGTTTATAAGCCTGGCGGGCCACCAGGCTTAACTTGGCCCCCACCAGGCTAAGCAACCTCTTTTTTTCTATTTTTAGCAACATAATTCAAAAACACAAAATCTTACCAAGTAATTCTGGTATAGTTTTTCATACAAATATTTTACTACACTTGAAATAAGACAAACTAACTTAAAAGTAACTTTTCAGAAAGATATAGAGGCTTGTTTTAAGTAAATAATCCCTAAATATTGATGAAAAAGTGCTGATTCTATTGGCAGAAAAATTTACTTACATCATAGGTAAAAGTCTTGTTATAAGTGAAATAATCTACTAATGGAAAAAGCACTTTTTCATCATTATTAAGGAATTATTTACTTTAAAAAAAAAAAACTATATCTTGCTGAAAAGTTACTTTTAAGTTAATACACTTAAAATAAGACAAACTAAGATATGTGTACTAAAAATTAGACCAAAATAACCTGGTAGGATTTTGTGTTTTTGCAGTGTTGGATTGAGATAAAAAAGGTTCCAAAAACATCATATCCTCCTTGTTTCACATCAAACCTAATAACTTAACCAGTATACTGCTCGGTACCTGTACTTCGTTTTAAATTTGAACTGGCAGACAGGCTCATGTTGATGCCGTTGTGAGCGGTCGGGGGAGTGTGCATGGTCGGTGAGGGCAGGAGGGCATGTGGGGCAGTAGACTGGGAAGGAGAGTAGCGGTACAGACTGCTGGTGTAGCTGGGACGGCGTCCCTCCCTGCGGTTGCTGTCGATCGCTGCCTGCAGCTCGCCCGGAGAGCTCAGACCTTTCTTAGCGCACTCAAACGGATACAGGTACTTCATATACCTGCAGGGAGACATTTCACAAGAAAGTTAGCACAATAAAAAATTATTTACAAAAGCATTTAATGTGTAAAACTTTAGGGATAATTTACTCTCATTTACAATTTCAGCTGCAACAGTTTTGTAATTTAATCGGGTGAAATGATTAATCGGATTAACTTAATTTATTTGATTAGGACAGTGCACATTAATCAACATTAACCAAAATTTATAGCTGTGTATGCAGGAATTAGCACAATGGCAAAATGTTATCTTTTGTTTTAAGACAACTAACTATACAATTCACAGGAAAGAGCACAGCACATATAGAGCTATTAAAAAATTAAAAAACATCAATAAAAGAAAACATCATCAATCATGATTAACTGATTATTGAAATAATAATTTAGTAATTGATTAATTGTTGACTAGAGACCACAAATTTAAAATAGACCAATTTCTGAATGAGCAATATTTTCAGATGAGTAAAATGTACATATATGCATTAAACATAAAAATCACACCTATTGTTTATAAATATGTTCAATGCAAATCTCTTTAAGTGCCACAGATTTAGTTTCAACCATTTCAAAAAAGTCTTATTTTGCAATCAATCAATTAATTAGTTAATCCAAAAATGATCAAAATAGCTTTCCTAGCCATTTAAGAGAGACAAAGGCTGGTGTCATTAAACAATAAAAAAAAAAAGTGATTTGGATAAAAAAATAATTCTTAATCTTTAACAAAAGTCTGAAGATTTAGGAGTTTGCTCTGAGAGTTAATGCGCTCAGCCTTCCACTTCACAACAAAGTATTTCTGTATGTTTCAAAGAAAAGGAAAAAGATCTATATAATCTGTGGTTGTAATCAAGCCATTGCAAAAAGGATTTAATCGCATAATAAATTAAAATGAGCTCAATAAATTCTGATGATTAATATTTATTGAAAGGCATTCTGTTTACAGAGACTTCTTTATCAATCTTATTTATTATTTCAAATGTATGTGGTTTTTATATCAATTATTATTTAATATTTTTTGTTATTGTGTTCCAGTTCCTGTGTTAAGTGTTTTTTTTTTGTTGTTTTTTTACAAAATTACAGCTTATTGATCATTAGGAGCAATTGCTATTATTGATATATTGCTTGAAAATGGTCAATGTTATCACAATAATTACTGGGACAATTTATCATCCAACAAACTTTGTAGGGTATTTGTAGATTTCTACACTAAATAAACATCAATTAATTACCCAGCTTCCTTTAAGAATATTTAGAAATTAATTCAAACTGATCAAGCAGTTCCTTCATAAGCGCGTCTGTATCTCCACATCATGAATTTAATTCTCCTGTCCTGTTTTATTTGGGTTACAAATGAAGACGTACTGCGTGCGCAGGGTGAAGGCTGCGCTGGTGATGGAGGTGGGCAGATTGAGGCCTTTGGTGATTTCCCTCCAGATCTTCTTGTTGATGACCTCCACCAGTCCTCCCTTCTCCGTCACCAGCTTGTAAAGCCTGTACAGGTCCAGCACCTGCTTCGCCATGATGGGAATGCGGTTCACAGGAGTTCCTGCACACGGAAAGGAACGGTTGTAAGGATATATTTATATATAAAATTAACCACGTTAATAGAGACTAACCATGAAGGTTCTGTTAGGCTGCCACTGCGGCCGGAAGTGACCCGAATCCGATTTTCTGTGAAATCCCGCTTGTTCATATCAGGGCGCAGAATAGAGACTTTCATCGAGAATTTAGGTCGAATTATCTTTTTCTTTGTGCAACTTTACTTAATCAAAATAAGCAGAAAAAATAATGTAATTTTTTTCTAGAGGGCAAAGCAGAGGCAGACTCAGAAATGAGAATACAAAAGCAAAACTGATCATAAAAAATGTTAATAAAACTACAACAAAGGGATTCATACTTTAGGATTAACATGCATTGGTGGGCAATTCCATTCATATTTCAGTCAGGTATTCCTAATTTTCAATACATTTCAGATATTTCAACTATAACTGGAATTCAGATTAAAAAAATTAAAAACTGGGGATGATCTTAGCACTCTTTGTTTATGAATAAAGAATGTTGCCAGACAGAATATCAGATTATAAGAAAGTTCTATTATTTTTGTTTGTTTGTTTTTCAATAACACTCCAAAAGTTACCATATCTCTAGAAATAGATTCAGGAAGCATTCAGGTTGGATGAAAGCAACACAGCTGTTCAGACTCAGGTCACATTGGAAAACATCAGATTTCAGATCGCATTCGAAAAAATCCGATCTGTTGTTCAGATGGTCACGAAAAGATCAGGTGCAGGACATGTTGAGGTAAAAAAAAATAGGATTTGTGTGACTTCAGCCTGCAGTGTGACTGTAGCTTCATAGACTTAACAAGAGCAGCTCAAGCTGACAGGATGAGGACATTTTCTGACTTCCACACCTGAGGGCATTAGGTCAGTGTTGGGTAATGAGGTTTAGCTTGTATAATCCATGTCGATTGACTCGACAATGAAGCTCAGTTCAGATTGATGGGGGTGGGGAGCAGCAGCTTTTGTTCATTTGATTACAGGGGGAGGAGGGCTGGTGGAACCAACCGGGTCTGCAAGTCACACTGGTTGACAGCCAACTCCTCCACTTCTGATGTGGAGCAAAGCCAATTAAAGGAGGAGGCTAAAACACAGAAATACGACTAGTTTGTGCTTAAACTGAACACATGCAACAAACTCACATCACAGCTCCAATTTCTAAATCAACTAATAATAATTTTTCAGAAATATTCACAAAGTTTGAACTTTTCCTCATTTTAATTAATCACAAACTTAAACACATTTTACTTTATATTTATAGACAAACAAAGTGGACTGATAATGCTACATAATTATTCAACTTTTACACAACTTAAATCTGAAAAGTATGACATGCACTTGTTAAATCAGCATTCAAAAATGTTTTAGATCAAAGCATATCAAAGTGTCACAATGGCCCAGTCAAAGCCCGGACTAAATAGAACATAGACTCTAATGTAAGTTTTTAATATAAAAGTTTATATTTGCAGATGCTCTTTTGTAAAGATTAGCAAACATAAAATTTGGTTTCTAGATCTAAAAAGCAGGAAGTGAGGAACAAAAAGGGATTATTTAAGTGAATACAGATACATTTTATACTTTTAAAATATTAATTTGTAGGAAAAAAAATTAAAACCATTCATATTTTCTTCCACATGTTGGTCTGTCGCTTAAAACGCCAATACAACAGATTGAAGTTTATGGTTGCAATGTGAGAAAAATGCTTGAAGGGGTTTGAGTACTTTTGCTTAACAAGATATAGAAATTTTTAAAATCTGATATCAAAATAAAAGAAACAAAGATCTTCCTAGTATAGAGACTCGACATTGTTAAGAAAAAATTGCATCAAACAGAAAAAAAGTAAAAAATTTACCCCGTTTCTGCATGAAGACAAAGAGCTCATCAAGAAACTCCTTCCGTTGGGGATCGTTATCCAGTTCATACAGCTGCAACAGAAAACAAACAAACGGTTAAACACAGTGGGGCTGTTTTTCTTAAATATATTTTTATATTATTTAATCTCCTACGCCGTCTGACCTTGGCAAAGTCTCTAGACGGCTCTCCTCTCGCTTTTGCTCCGTCAGATTCGTCCGTCCAGACGGCGCTTCCTCTCTGCAGACACACACAGTTTTATCACCTGCAGGTTTGGAAGTTTATTTCCAGCAAATTTTAGAGAAACAGGCAGGAAAAACAAAAACGGGGATAATGTTATCTTGTTTTTTAATGTGCACAAACTGTCCAGATTTATTGGAAACCTGATGAACTTTCTGCAGCTTCAGCCTCATAGTTAAACATCTTACAAAGTATTTTTTTGTCTAGTTTCTTTGCAAGTATCTTAGTACACATGAAGTAAGACTAAACTAACTTACAAGTAACTTGTCAGTGAGATATTTAAGTAAATTCCTTAATATTGATTTAAAAAAATCTAGTTCTATTGGCAGATTATTTCACTTAAAACATGAGGAAATTGTCTTGTTATAAGTAAATTTATCTTGTGTGTTTGCTTCACTGTAAACACACAAAATCTTACCAAGTATTTTTCATCTAGTTTGTAATGTAAATATCTTAGTTTACTTGAAATAAGACTAAACTAATTTACAAGTAACTTTTCAGCAGATATAGCAGCTTTTTTTAAGTCAATAATTCCTTAATACTGAAGAAAAATTTCTAGTATTTTAGTGTAAAAGCTTGTTTTACACATTTCTTGTGACACATTAAATTCTGACAATTGAAACTTAAACTGTCTCCATCTAATCGCAGCTTCCTTCTCCACCTCTTTTTGGGTGGCACATCGTCCTTCCGGTGCGTTTTTCGGGGGACGCCCGCTCCTGGGCAGAGTGGAAACTGTTCTGAACTTCCTCCATTTGTAGATAATTTTTCTGATTGTGGACCGATGAACAGCCAACTCTTTAGAGATCCTCTTGTAACCTTTCCCTGAACTGTGCAGATCTATGATCCTTCTCCTGATGTCTTCTGAAAGCTGATTTGATCGAGGCATTTTCACATCAAACAACCTTTGTAGTTCGGAGCTGATGAACTGGTGTCTTTATTTATAGGGAGGGGCTCCAATCCTGTCTGCTTAATTGAAACACCTGCAAGTGGAGACCTCGTTAGCGATCAGGATCACAAACAACCAACAACTAGAGTTTTATGTGTCAAATAAATGCATTAAAAGTGGAATTAGGGAAAATTATGCTGCTGCAGAATGAGAGTATTGAAAAAATGTATTATCAAATCAAAATATTCATTGTAGACATAAATAATATGAGCAAATTTATTTACAGATATTCATAATCTATTTATAGTTTTGTGTGGTTCTTATTTCATTTTTATTTATTGTGTTTCTATTTTGGATATTTGAAACGTCTCCCAGTGCCAGTGTTCTTTATAAAATTATACTTTATTTTACACAGCGAGAACTGAAGTCACCTTCCTGAAATAGTGGCCCAACTAATTGTTTTTGCCAAAAGTGATTATTGCAAAAGAATAAAATAAAATATCACCCCATTTTTATTGCCAAAAGATAATTTCAGCCAAAAAAAGAAAAGAAGGAAAATACTTTTGGATAAATATAACTTGGGTTCTTATTCAGGAAGGTGATGATATATTACCATCAATAATTTCTGGAACTGTTTAATGTGGAATTGTTTCATAATTACACTTTGCAGAGGAAAAGCTTGTGCAATTTCTTTCGTTGCACAATCAGCTTTAGATTCTTCAGTGCAGCTCAAAGCATCTTTTAATAATCATTCTAATATTTTCCAGTCCAGCTTACTTGATCATAAAGCAAAGCTAAAAACTGCTGCAAACTATAAATGATTAAACCTCCTCAGTTTAGAACCGTATGAAAACCCCGTCTTTACAAACAGAGTGCTGCCGTTTCATGCTGAACGCCGCTACTTCACATCCGGCCATTTTTAGTCCTAAAATTTCAACATGAGCAAATTGCTAAGTCAGAGCAACGCAGCAGGTCTAGTTTCCTGTTCATCACTTGAGCATTTCAGCACAAAGCTGGAAGTCTGAGGTACAAAGAGATCTGGTTAGAGACACAATCTTTCAGTCATGCAAACTTATGTTTGCTTATTAACCACCACATTCAAACTCATGTTAAATAGTAGTCAGTACTCCCCTGCCATCATGTAAAGTAGCTCTGAATAATCCCAAATAAAGTTCTGATGTTCTGGTTGACCTCTTAAAATAAAAGGTTTGGTCTGTACAGAGCTTGCAAACCTAGAAAATGATCTGATTGTAAAATAATATCAAACAGGCAAAGAGTATTAAGGAATTTCCAAACCATTCACTTAATTAATTCAGGCATGTATCTGATTTCTTTCAAAGCGTCTGCAGTCTGAATGGTCCTGCTGCATTTTATCCAACATTTATGTCACTGATGTGAGACATGCATCAATTCTGCACCAGAAAAAGCCAGAAACTGCAAAACCAGACGAAAACGATGTCAGAAAGTTATGATTATGAAATAAGTCTGTTACTGAAACCCATACAGTTCTCCACAGAAGCCATTTCTATTGGTTGTTTTCTTTTAATTAGCTGAATAAACTATAAAACCGATCCATAAACGGCTCTGTCCATTATTATTTCCATAGACAGAGCGCTGCTGCGCTGTGTGACGTCAACGTTCTTCTTCAGTGCATACGTGTCGTTTTGGGGTCGTAAATCTACAGAAATCTGATTGCTGTTAGTAATATGATGGATCATGCAAAGTAAAACAAAAGAGAAAGAGCATCAAGACCAGCTGAGTGAATAAAAAACAGTTTTTATCTGATGTAATGCAGGAAGTAAGTCGTTATCTGAGGCTTGAGGACAAACAGTTTAGGTTTGGATTCCTAACCTGCAGCGACTCCGGGTCAAAGGTGAACCAGATGTTGTGGATTTGAGGAGAAAATGTTTATTTCAGACGTTAAGAGACTCGAGACTGAACCCTGACTTGTGGCAAAAGTAAAGACGGAGACTTTACTTAGAAAAAGTGACTTGTGAACATCTTTTCAGTCAGCATACATTTATGCAGACATGCACTTTTAATTTTCTCTCAAAAAGATTGCTTTTCTAATGAGGTGTACAGGTTATAGATCCAATTAAAAGACCTGAAAGGATTTAAGTTAAAACCTGGGGTACTTTTAATATCTACTATGATGTTTCACAGAGATCAGACCAGATTCCACTTTGTGTTGGTAGATTAGTCAATTTCTGTTTGTCTACAAGTAATAATTACACCTCATTCAAACTGTGATCAAAGCAAATAACTGCAGTAGTTAGATGTGTTTTTTGTTGACACTAATTATTCAGACTCTTACGAGATGCCACCAGTTTCTCACCAGTTTGAAAGAGTCTTTACATTTACTGAAGTGAAGCATTCGGGTGAGTGGGTGTGGTCGCTGTAAGACGTATCACATGACAACGCACCTCAAAACAAAAAATAAAAAACAAAGCCAGAGTGGGGAGAGCTGAAGAGAAGGCATGTTAAAACCAGTTTTTACATTCTGGTTTCACCGCCTTGGAAGTCTGTTAAATGCTTTCCTGCTGCCTATAGATGCGTCTGAACCCAGAGACCTGCAGCGCGAACATTAAATTTAAATAATGTGAAGAGAAGCCAAGGCACTGCTAACAGGATGGGACTGTCTCTGCTGTTAGGTTTATTTACTACACCATTAGCCTCTCCTGTAGTACAGACTACTACTTCTTGGATCCACACAAAACACTGCAATAAAAAATCCTTTAAGTCATAATGGTATTCCTTGGAATATATCAAATCAACTACTTCAATATCTTAAAAACATTCTGAAAAGACAGATTACCTGAACACAAACTATTCCAGCTTCTCCATTTCTGTTTTCTCTACTCACTGAATGAAAACACATTTTAACCAAAAGATTCATCACACGCCTGCAGTTTTTGTTAAAGTTTCATAGGTTTTATATTTAAAGAAACTGATTTGGAAGAAAAAAATTTTTCTCATTTTGTTCTTAAAATACCAAAATTTCCACTTAACTTTATGTTTTGGTCCATCTGATTATGTAATTTTTAAGTATTAAATCAGGGGTGTGAAACTCATCTTCATTTTGGGTCATATCAAAAATATGAATATTCTTAAAGGGCCGGTTGTGCCAGAATTTATCAATAAAACCCATTAAACTGTTGAGACAGCTGTTCCTCCAGGATTTTGTGATTGTTTTTGTGGTTTCTTGCAATCAAAATAGCATATTATGTGGTGCTAATTTTGAAATATTTGTAAGGATTTTTTATGATATTTGAGCTTTATTGGACTAACTTGACACCAGGTAAGGCTGAGGCAGCAGTCAAATTTTGTATCATTTTGCAGTAAAATCAGAAAGAATGTGGGGATTTCTTGATTTTGTGTGAATTTTGTGGATTTGTGGAAAACTGGAGGGACTAATTGATGTAATTTGGAAACTAGAGGGCCACATAAAAAGCTAAGGTGGGCCAGATTTGGCCCCCGGGCCTCGAGTTTGACACCTGTGTATTAAGTGATTGATCATTTGATCAGTACTTGAGTCGACTTTTTACCCAGTACCTTTTAACTCTTACTTGAGTAATTTATTGGATGTCTATGTTTTACTTTTACTTGAATAAAAACATGCTGAAGTAGTGCTAATGTTACTTGAGTACATTTTTTCTACCCACTTCTCGCTTCGACCGCAAATAGTTTTTTTAAAAAGCGAAACCTTGAAAGCGTCCAAATTGGGCCTGTAGCGCACAAAGCGGAGGGAGATTAAACGAATCAGGCTCTTTGGGAAGTTTAAAGTGACGTGTGTTATTCCTCAATCACCATCCCCCCCTTCAAGCAACCAGCAAGACATTAAAGGTTAAATATGTAAGGGCAGTGTGAGTGCAACTGCGCAGAAAAGCCTGCTGAGAGCTCATTTTCTAGCTGAAGTGCTCTGAAAGCTTTATTATGATGCAGGCATTAAACTGAAAGCCGACACAGAATGTGAGTTTTTTCCACAGCATTCATTCGATTACATTGCTCCTGTTTTTCATTACAAATCCTGGATTTCTCTCTTACTGGAGGTTTGTCAACGTCAGACTAAAGCATGTCAACAGCATACAGGTGATCCCCATGTTTAGATGATCATGTTGTAGTTGAAGCATGTGTTACAGGCAACAAAACATGTTTTTATATTGGACATAATTAAATCCCCTAAAGATTGCCTTATGGTCATTCATAACATCAGACTTTTCTCAAAGGCGCTTTGTTTAGCAATTATGCGTTATAAACAAATATTCCTGCTCACTTAATGTTTAATGTGGCAACAAGATGTCATCTGAGGCTAATAACCAGAATTTTGTTTCAGCCTGGGAACCATTAATCAGTTAGCTCGTGTGTTTACAGTAAAAACAATTCAAACTGGAAACACTGGCACACAATTAGCAGCTGCATCGCCGTGATAAACCCAGATGTGTCGCTTGTTTCCCAGATTTACAGCCACATTCCTCTTAGCGTTAACTTCCTCTCACGCCAACAGGCCACTTTGTGTCTGGGCTAGTCCCCACACAGTCAGCAAACATTTGGTCAAAAACTACCGTCTGTCCAACTAGGAAGTCTTTCTACACTTTAAAATGTTTGGTTCCACTAACCTTGAAGCCTCAACCCACACTAAACTGGGAAACTAGCAGGAGATTGTAACTGTTTTGCTAGGCAACCAAGATAACCACAACTAGCAAAACAAACCAATACCAATGCATTTTTAACACTAGAGAAATATTTTCATTTGTAGCGGTTATACAGTTGTAAAAGTGATGTCCTTCAGTCCTCAGTAAAGCACCTGATTAAGCCACCGGAAGTCACACAGAGAGCCTCAGTTTTATAATAATAATAATAACAATAATAATGTATTTTATTTGACAGCATCTTTCAAAACACCCAAGGACACTTTACAACATTAAAATCACAAATTAAACAGTAAAGAAATGGCTACAAGACACAAAAGCACAAAATAACTACACAAAGTGAGAAGGCTAACTTGAACAGATGAGTTTTGAGTTATGCTTTGAAGGTCAAAAGAGAGTCAATATTATACATTTTATAGTATTATTTTTGGCCGGGTCATTATAAGACACACCAACAAAGCCTCTACAAAGAAATCTCCAACTTATTGCCACAGAAATGCTGATTTCTTACTGCTTGGTGGCCAGATTTTGTTATGGTTTGATTTTTCTGACTGAAATGCAGCAAAACTCCACTGGTCTGCCTTTACACTGCAAAAACACAAAATCTTATCAAGTATTTTTGTCCAGTTTCTAGTGAAACAATCTTGATACACTTGAAATAAGACAAAACTAACCTACAAGTAGCTTTTCAGCAAGATACTGGAGCTTGTTTTGAGTAAAAATACTGACTTAAAAAAAGTACTAGTTCCACTGGTAGATTTTTTTTACTTATAACAAGACATTTTTCCCATTTTATAAATTAAATAATCTACCAGTGGAGGCAGTACTTTTACACTTTAAAACGAGCTCACGTATCTCACTAAAAAGTTACATTTGAAATAAGACCAAACTAAGATATTTGTTCTAGAAAATAGACCAAAATACTTGGTAGGATTTTGTGCTTTTGAAGTGTACATTGCAGATCCTGATTTCTTTTATTTATTTTTTAAGGTTTGGTTGATCCTAATTTTTTTTTCTAAGTTTATCCTACATCTGGATTTATCCTGCTGGATTGATTGAGTCAGATACTTCCTGAATATGACAGTAAAGCCGTTTGTGTTGATTCTCAATCAAATGAAATGAGCTCAATTTTTTTTAAAAAGAGGGGCAGAATGTATCTTTTACAAAAACATATTTGTTTAAACTGTCATTATGTTGTGAGTTTATTTCCCTTAAATTGAATTTAAAACTCAACTGATTAAAAATCTGAAACATTGGAGGCCATTTAATTCCCAAGTGTGCAGAAAATGCTTGAAAACTTTTTTTTAACATAGTTGAATGCATTTGAAAAACTACTAGATAAAGAGGTAAAGGTCGGACAACTTCCTTATTTAATCATTACTTCCACTTGAGTGCGTCAAAGCTTTTTCCTATCACAAGAGCCATTTGAACTTCATCAACCATTTAATCCAGGTAATCATTTAGCCAACCATTTTATAAATATGTTACAGCCATGTTTTTATTAATAATCAACTGCTTGGTAAAATACACGTCGCCTCTTCACTGTTGGTACTTTAGCTGTGTTTTCTACACACATCCTGAAGAAGGGGATGTGCTTAATAGACCCTCATAAAGACAATTTGTTTCTCAGTTTTCAGGAGTTAAACCACATCCCACACACACACACACACACACACTGCGTTCCTATGGTTGAACTGCTGTTGACTCTGCCAATAGCCTCAACTTGGAATTTCTAATAAAGGACGCTGACCGTTCCAGCAAAAACCCACTGAAGGTAGATAAACATCCCGTTCCTTTCCGAAATAACCAACCCCCAACTTATTGATGAGCCAGTGAGACCAACTGCAGGTCTATTAACAAAGAGCCTGTGGTTAATTGTTCAGAGCTTTCACACATGCAGGCCTGGGAGCCCTGATAGCATTCAGCATGCAGGTCAGGAAACTGTTTGATCTGCTTTTCCAGAGATATCATTTATCTCTCTGTTATCTCTTTCAGAGAGATATCATGTTAAGTATTTTAATTTACGTTAAGTAGTTTAATTTACGTCTTATGTTGGGTATTGAATGGTGCTGAAAGTAAGAATTGGGGCTGACAAACGTATCACAATATAAGTGTCTCATATCAGTCTATATTGATAATTATAACTAGTTTTTTTGTTTTAAATATAAGGAATACAGTCAAATGATGTAAACTTTCCTGTTTTAACCAGTTTTCACTCCATATTGTTGTTTCTTATTTTTAACTTTAAACAGCTGCTGTGGCAGTTAGTTACTCAGCAGGTTGTTGCTAGGTAACCACAGAATGTGTCAGTTGCTAGGTAACCAAAGAGTGAGCGAGTCAGTTGATCGTGAGAAGTTAAGCAGCTAAATCCCCCAGAATGCAGTGAATTATTGAACATTTTATCGGATATATTATCTATCGATATTGATTATGTGTGTATTGTAATATAAACTATTAATGAATTTATCTTCATTTATGGATGATACAAATTAAAACAAACAGTAAAAATCTAATGTCACTCTTTTAATAAGCCTGATTAAAATGATTCACCAGTCCAGATGGACATAAAGGAAAAGTTAACCCTTTAATCTGCTCCAGCAAGTCAAGATCATCCAACTATTTAACGAACCATGTGGTTTCACTGCAGGTTCCTCAGAAACTATCAGCAATTATTACTACAATACGGCTCTTTTTCATGCTACATATGTGAGGCAACTCTGAGTTGATGTCAATCTCTTTGAGGTTTGACCTCATTTTGATTTTGACCATTTTAGACTTTTTTCCCCAGTGTTTTTAAAACACAGAAAATTTGCCCATAGTTTTAATTCCCTTGCAAAAATAAAAGGGTTTCAAGATTATCTCCAACTATACATCAAAGTTATGGAGTAAGAAGCAGCGCACAACCTGGATAGTTCACCAGTCCATTTCTCCTCACCTTGATCTCAATATAATCAAACTAAACTAAAATGCAACAAAGTGAATTATCATTTATCATTTTATGAATAATATAGAAACAAATAGTACCAATCAGAGCCAATTCAGGGGAATTTAGCTAAACATCTGGTGATGAAGTTCTGCATCAAAATTAGTTTCTTTGTAATTTGGGTCCTTTTATGCACACACGTATAAATATCTTGCATATATGAATGTACATCCGGTTATGTTTACTGATAACCGATGATCTAGCATAAAACTGTTTAAGCCAAAATATGTTTACATGTATGAAATTGAAGAGGAAATAAACTGTGGATAAAGGTGCAAACTGAGTAGGAAGTACTGTATGTTTATTCCACATGATGGTTTTTGAAAATCTTGACAGCTGGCACTAAAAAGTGTGTTATTAATCTGTTTTTATACCTGACAATTATTATTTCTGAACTTATTTTAACAAACAGAGACCGGAATTGGCCATTTTTATCCTAATCAGCAATGAGAAAGCTGGTTAAATACTAAATTGTTCATTAAAAGCATCAAAACTAAGACCTCCCCCATGTTTCACACTATAAAACGCATCAACATCTATTTCAATATACAATACTTTGGGGTTTAAAGAACATCGCAGGTTATGGATTTACGTCTCGTCTTATTTCTTGAATTAAAAACAATTGCATTGAAAGTATGAGCTCAAACTTGAAAGAAAGCCAGAAATCGGTATCAACCGAAAGAAACCTGATCGGTGCATTTCTAGTAATTAAATGCTGAAGCATTGATAGGATTCCACTGTTTTAAACATATCAAAAATGTGAAAACTGAAGGAAAACAAGGTCAAAAGAGAACAATTTGTGAATAAATCCCTGGAAACAGAAGATAGGAAAACAGAAGTAGCTGTTTTCATGCTGAGAGTCACCAGCCCAGCTGTCCCTCCACCCGCTGGCCTCATTAATCATAATGTGTTATATTGACATGAGGCTTTTCAAGGGGAATCCACAGAGAACAACTAATCAGGAACGATTCACAGCAAGGAAACCTTTTCCTTAAAAAAAACATCTGGGAACCATCAACATCTTCCGCACTAGCTTTGGATTCATGATTTCCATAAACACATCAATACAATAGTGAAAATCACCTCTGCTCTCATTTTTCACTGCAAAAACACTAAATAAATATCACCAAGTATTTTTGGTCTAGTTTCTAGTGCAAATATCCTAGTCTTAGAAATAAGACAAAACAAACTCATAAGTAACTTTATTCAGATGTAGGAGCTCGTTTTAAGTCAATAGTTCCTTAATATTAACGAAAAAGTCCTCGTTCCAATGGCAGGTTTTTTCACTTTTAACATGCAAAAATATATTTTCATGAAGTGAAATAATCTGCTGAAAGATTGTTGTTCTTTCAGGAATTGGCCTTTTTTTAAAAAAAAAAATAATAATCTGCTTGCATAAAACTCAGTAATTTCAGCCCTAAACAGAAGCTGCAGATGTTTTTTAAAAGAGGTTAAAACATTCATGAAACGTTTTTTTAGGACAAACAGACATCTGCACCAGTAGAAAATATGACCGCTGTCGTTAACTCTGGAATCGAGTGCAGCCTACCAGTTTGAAGAGCTCATCGTATCCCCAGTCAGCGAGGCCGTTGGGCGACGTGAAGCTGCTCTGACCCACAGGAGGCAGCAGGTCCTTCTCCTCCTGCTCCTCTTTCACCGCTGAAGGCGAAGGCTCAGACTTTTGCTCCGCGGCAGACGGCAGAGACGTGGAATACGGCTGGAAGTGGGAAACATGTTGGAAACTCATTTTCCTCCCGTCTCCCTCTTCCTGCAACTCATCCCCCTCTTCAGGCTCCAGCATCTCCCGCTGTTCTCCGTCCGAATCTTCGCTCTCCTGCTTCGGCTCCGTCTGGTTCAGGACGGTTTGGTGGATCGGTCCATCCGGTTCCCCACACAGCAGGGGGTCCAGCCTGGAGCCGCCGGGCCCTCGGGCCGCCGCGGCCTGATGGGCCAAGAGGAACTGAGCTTGAAGGAAATGTTTCTCCTGCAGGTTCATCTCCAGTTTGGCTCCTGGGTGCCTCTGCAGCTGCTCCATTAACGCCCCCAGCTTCACGCCTCCGGGAACGGACTGCTGCAGACTCCCCTCGTCAGAAAGGTTCGACTGTGGATGAAAAACAAAAAACACTAAATTGTCAGAAGCTAAGAAATCTGATGCGCCAATCAGTTGGCTAAATATCATAAGGTTTCCCCCAGAAAACGCCCGGTGGCGGCCCGTCGTGTTTTTGAGTTGAAAAATGTTTAGAGTTGGCAGGAAATTTGAAAATATCACCAGTTACTTATGTATTATTGAAAGATTAATACCTGAACACCAAGTATAAAGTCTTTAAAAATGCAGACATTCTAAAAAGACTTAAATAAGTAATCAATGCTAAGCCTGGTGGGGGCACAAGTAAAGCCTGGTGGCCCGCCAGGCTTACAATACGCTGGAGGAAACCCAGAATCAGAATCGTAAAGTTCTTTCCTTATTGGCTCTGATTGGTGATTGGAACAGGGCTTATTTGTTTGTTTTTTATAAATAATTAATACAGGTGCATCGATTGCCGATCTTTAAAAAGGCTGACCTTCCGATTCCAATTTTGACTGATTTTATTATCTGAAATGTTGCTAAACATAGGAAGGAAGTTGCTGAGTTGGCAACAGTGGGGAAACTATTGTAAACTGAAAACGTGCAGATGACCCGGTGGGACGGTCAGTCAAACGTCTCTAAAAGCAGAACAACACAGCGGCTGATTTTTAGACCTTTGATGAGGTAAATAAGATCATCATTAGATCTACCCCAAAAACTGATAGACAAAAACTCTTTTTGGTTACTTTGAACATACAGCTCTGGAAAAAACTAAGAGCCCACTGAACCCCACTGAAAACCTGCAGGTTATTCCACCAAATATTGATTCCTGAACTCTTCCTGAGTTAAAACTTGTTTTCTTTGCATTATTTGAGGTCTGAAAACATTGAATCTTTTTCGTTATTTTGGCCATTTCTCATTTTCTACAAATAATACAAGATTTTTGCTTGGAATTTCAGAGACATGTTGTCAGTAGTTCATAGAATAAACAACAATGTTCATTTTACTCAAACATATAAAAAGTAGAAACTGATCATTTCAAGTGGTCTCAATTTTTTTTCCAGAGCTGTGTATTATATATACATTTGATTTAAAAAAATAACGGATTTGTATGTTTCAAATCTGCCACTTTATTTAGCATTCTGAATAAATTTTGTCATGTTTTTTTTATTGCTGTATGTTTATTTTGCATGTTTTGCCTCAAACTTCTACACAATAACTCAAATATGCTACAATAAGAGTTTTATATAAAATAAACAGAGTTTTGTAATCCAGAGTAAAATCTTATTCTTCTCAAAACAGCAACACTTTTAGCTGGTTTTGATTTTACTTTGCAGGTTTCCAGCAACATTTATCATCCAATATGAAACCCAGAAATTAGATTTCATAAATTAAAACAAAAGTTTGTGCAAATGAGCTTGTGCTTGTTTTAGTTTTTGTAAAAATAAACTAAAATAAAAACAAATAAACCGGGCAAATTGATGCAATCTTTAGGGTTTCCTTATGCAGAAACTTTCTTCATGCATACTGTAGTATTTGATACCTAGAACCAAGTTGAATACGTATGATTACATTTTAATTACTTTTTCTATAAAAAGCCTTGAGAAGTAAATAAAGTGAACCTTAAAATAAAATACAATCGGTATCGGTCTGGAAAATAATGATCGGTTCATTTCTAGAGGTGATAAAACGTTAAAACAACTATAACATCAAAGTCATCGGGGAGCTTTATTGCAAATTTAAAGTCAATTTGAAGTTTTATAAGCTTGTAAATAAAAGCAGACAGTCATTCATTCACATGACTTCATGCATTCATTCAGTCATCGGCATGATAAACGTCTCGCTTTGCTAAACTGCAGCTAAATCATGAACTCTCTTACCCGGCGCCGTGTTTCTGTTACAAACAGCGCGTTTAATTTTCCTCCGCAAACCGAGCAGCTGGATTATCCTGCATTTCGCACAACCTCGTGGTAAATCTGCTCTCTGCAATGTCTTCATCAGCCCACGGTTGCTTTGTTACTGTAACAAACACGAGTGGGAGCGTCGACACTCACCATTTGCGCCTTGGAGTAATCCATCGTCGCCAACAGGTTTGTTTTGTTTTCCTCGGTTCCTCCCGGCCGAATCAAGTCACATCTCATCAGCAGCGCCGTCCTTTAGGAATGAGTTTGCGTGGTTTTTGTTTTGCTTTGCTCTTTCGGACCGGAGGTGACTTTAAAAGCCTGGGTTGGTGTGGGAGGCCGGTGCGGTCGGAGCTGGAGGAGGGGTAAATAACGCGCAGTGTTGCCTCCCTGGTCACTGCGCATGGAAACTCAAACATCTTTGATTGTCTCGGACTAGGTGACCCCCTCACCCACAGCCCGGCTGAATGAACGGCCCGCCCCGTGCGTGAAAAATCCTTCTTCTTCCTTTCCTCTCCTTTTAAAGGAGAAACTTCCCACCCTCTCCACGAGAAAACTCCCACTCGATGCACAACCCTCTGATTATTATTCAGTGAGATAACGAAGAAAACAGCATTAAAAGGTGAAAACACGTTAAATTTAAATCTAAACAGTTTTAACTAAACACCCCTAAACGTTTTGGGGGATAAACCAAATATATATTGCATTTTTTTTAATATACGTATATATATATATATATATATATATATATATCACATTTATAAATAACATTTATAAATAAAGTGTGGTGTGTATTTGTATTCAGTAGAACCATCTTTAGGTCTAGTCATCTAGAAATAGAGTCTGAGACTAATAATGGGTCAAATCAAAGTTGAGTAATAAATTACATTTACTCCATTACATTTAGTGGAGTAACTTTTTAGAAAAATGTACTTTCAGGAGTATTTTTATTACGCCTGTACTTTTTACTTTTACTAGATTTTCTATCCACTGGATGAAAAACAAACATGTTTTAACCAAAAGTTCACACACACCTGCAGTTTTAAGTTTCGTAAGTTTTATATTGAGAGAAAATGTTTTCTTTTGCCTGATTGTTATTTTATGGTTACTTATATAACTTATTGTCATTTTCATCCTTAAAATACCAGAAATTTCACTTAACTTTACATTTTAACCCGTCTGATGACTCAGTACTTGATACTTTTTACTTTTACTTGAGTAAAAGTCTGTTGAAGTAGTGGTACTCTTACTTGAGTTGAGTACAATTTTGGGTTCTCTGGGTAAAATATTAAAGATTGAAAGCGGAGAAAATGTGAATTTGAAAAAAACAAAAAAAACATGCATCACCGCAGCATAATGCTGCCACCACCATATTTCACATTTGCTGTCTCCAAATATGACAAGCAGGATTTTTTTCTGATTTTATTCTAGCCAGATTTTGTTATCAGATTCTCCCACCTAAGTTGTTGACCCCTGCAGCTCCTCCAGAGTCACCTGCGGTGCCTTGGCAGCGACTCTGCTCAGCTCAGGCCTCCTCTGGGCTGCAGCTTTAGGATGGCCGTGTCTTGGTAGGTTCTTCGTTGTGCCAAACCTTTTCCATTTCCTGACGATGGACTTGACGGCGCTCTGGGAAATCGTCAAAGCTCTGGATATTATTTTACAACCAAACCCGGCTTTAAACTTTGCCACAATTTCATCTCTGACCTGCCTGCTGTGTTCCTTGGTCTTCATGATGTTTGTTCTCTGAAGCATTCACAGAAAAACTAATCGGATTACACACAGGTGGGCCTAATTTACCAATAAACTGACTTTTCAGGGGAGCTGAATACTTAAAAAGACTTAAAAATGATACACTTCACAATTTTGCACTTTAAGTTAATCTGAGATGATATTTGAGAAAAAACTCAGCAGGTCTGAATATTTTCCACTGGGCATTGAAAGAATGAACCAGAACTTTATTTGAAGTGCTTCTATTCTTACTCCTAGTGATAACCCAGTGGGTGGTAATCTGTGGTTATAGTTGCCCCGCCCCGTTCTAAATAAAGCCCAAGGCAGGGGCAGTTGACGTGAACTGATTGATTACAGGATATGAACATAACTCTGCACCAGTACAGCAGACCTTTCATGGATGTGAAGGAAACTACAAGCAATAAATGCAAAAAGAAACCAAGAAACAGAAAAAATAAACAAAAAACGCCAAATTTAATTGGTTTTCAGGACTAATTTCTACACCAATCTGCACATTTGAGTATAAAATATTTACCTCCTTGGGTTAATTTCTACAAATCTTGTTTACTATTAAACTCAGGCGTCCTGAACAACTGTAATCAGATCTAATGGAACCACTGAAAATGGCCAAATCTGTTCAATTATCATACACCCAATACAAATATACATATTTTAAGAAAACTTTTCTTTGAAAAAATAAAAGGCTAGATTTCAGAAAACTAGAAAAAATGTCAATATATGTACTTTTTAAAACAATTTTACAGGACTATTATATTTGAAGTTTGTATGGCTTCTAATTACATTTTTGTACATGAATAAACATTAATATTGTTAATAATTATGGATTGATATGCAGCAGAATTGTCAGCAACTTAAAAACAAAAATGCTTAATGAGTTTTCACAAAACAAAATAATTTGCTATGAGGCAAGTCAGTCAAAATAAGGGTAAAAATATTAAATATGTTCATGTATTTTATGAAAATATATAAAAACATGTTTTTATTTTATATATCTGAAATATATAAGTATATTTAGTCCCAGTATGTTTATACAATATTTATAAATGTAAATATATTTGGCAAATATCCACCAAATATTTAATAAAGAATAACACCTGGAAACCATATTTCACTCTCAAAAACAAAATAAAATCCATACTTTAACTGATATAATAAAAAAAATTCCCAAATAGTAATCACATTACACCAATGCCATCATTGATTAATTTTATTCAACCCGCAAATACATTTTCCCTGAAATGAACAGAAGTAACGCAGACTCGATACAGTAAGATGAATCCTGACATTCATGTGACTCTGCTGCCCCCTGGAGGCAAGACCTTCACAAGCATTCAGATGGTGTGAATCATTTGGTAATGCTGTGATCTAGAGCAACTTGCACTCAAGTACTGCTGAGCAGATTGTTGAACTTTCAGAAAACAAAAACAGATAAAATTCCAGTATTTTTACGACACACAAAGATCGTATATTTATCCATATTTTACAAGCAAAAGAAACCAAAATTTAATTCAGACGTGTTTTGATGAGGCCAACATTTAAATGCAAGAGCTCGATCTTCTCGTACATCATCTGTGGGAAAAAAAGAAGAGAGATTTAGAAGAGATGAAATGCTTGATTTAAATTAAAATGAATAAACGTACATTTTATCAAGTCCAAGCTCTTCAGGTGTGGAAATGCCGAGTTCACTTAATATCGGCTTGAGCTCCTGGATCACGTACGGGTAGATCTCTTTATGAGGCCCGGCTTTGTCCTGAATCACAGTTAAACTCCATTAGTTTAAAACTAAAATCTCTTTTCATTTTTGGCTGACATTATTCCCAGACGTTCTGAATTTCTGACCTTCACCGCCTCCAGGATGCGGATGGCGCTGGCCAGGTCGTTTAGTCTGCGGCAGGCTCTCAGCGCCGCCTCAAGAATCTTTGGTTCTGGTACCAGGTCGTACCCGATCAACGTGTTCATCCCTGAAACACAGTTTACACTTTACGAGCTGCAGGAAACACAGAACGACTTATTATATACTCAGACTCATGTCGATTTGTACCTTTGCTCAGCATTTTCCTCTACTTGCCTCTTTTGACTTTCTGTAAACAAAACTTTTGATCTCATGGGTCTAAACCATGGATCTGATTTGTGGTTCTAAATAACTTTTAAATATAAAAACAACTGGAGCTTCTAGCAATTTTACGGTTTTTCTTTGAATAATTTAACTGAATTTCCACAACATAATAACATTTTTAAATCTAATGTTCTTGTTATTAGGTTACAAATATTTGCTTTTCTTTTTCCAACATCAATTATATCCATCAATTTTTGCTAATACAAAAAAAAAAAGTTTTTTCTGTATTTCAAAACCTAAAAATAGAAAGAAAAATGGTGGTTCTTTCAAAAATAAATTTTCCATAGTAGATACATGTATATTTTCAGAAAGTCTGTAGATAAATGCAATGAAAATCTTTAAAGCAGCAGGATGTAACTTTTATAATATTTTTTGTTTAAATTGTCACTATTTTGTTACAGTATGCTACAAGACAGATTATCTGTAAAAAATTTTTTAGCTCCTCTGCCTTCTCTCAGCACTAACTAGGAACAACCAATCAGAACCAGGAGGCTGGTCTATTGCCTCTCTGTTACGCTGAAGCTAGCTTAGCATGTTGTGAATGCTAGGCTAGTTAGCATGACCAAAACGACAGCAGATAAATATTGTTTTTGTAACTGCATGTTTCTCATTAGCACAATTAGCAGCAAGTACATGAGGATAAGTGAATGCGCTAAGACCCGCCTCCTGGCTCTGATTGGTTGTTTTTGGTCGGGAGCATTTATCATTGAGAGGAGGTAGAGGAGCTCGATCTTTTCACAGATTATCCTTCTCATACTGTGACAGTTTAAACAAATATATAGATTTTCTTTGATAGGTTAGATACTGCAGCTTTAAATCTCCCATGCAACTTTTTTGTAATTACCATTTACCTTTTCAAAGCAGGTATGAAATGACCTGCAATAGAAAAAACCCCCAGCAAAACACAGTTTTACACTATATATACTAATATGTTATTTTATTATTTACATTGTAAAATGATGCAACTTGCAGATACTAAAACAATAACTAATAAATACATTATTGGCAAAATCAGTGGCTTAAAAATATGATGGCATTATGTGCAAGTTATTAATTAATCATTGACTTAATTACATTTAAAATGGCCAGAATGATTTAAGTTATCGACTATTGAGTTAATACTTACAGTATCAATACTCAGTCAGTATTTTTGTGAGTTATGAAGATAAAAGATAATTAAAGTTAATCTTTCATATGTAGCTTAATTCATTTTTACATTGTTTAAAATAATTGTGGTTCTATTTAGGCTGGTTGAGCTGCATATACCTTTAAACAGATTATAATCCCTGATTAATAGGAGTAATCTTCTGACAAATATTTATATATACAGCAATAAAAGATGAGTTTAAAAGAAATTCTGTTAAATTTCAGTTGTTAAACTATGTGAAGCTGTTAGAAACAAACTAACCCACAAATTAAACCCAAAACTGGAAAAGATACAAAATGACTAACACCAAACATAATGTATTTAATTTTAAACATATTTTCATTAAAAGAACATTGTAAGAAATATATATTTTTGTTTATTAGCTGATTCAGAGCTGTGGCTACAAAAACAAACCATTAAAAATACAACAAATCACAGAATAATCCCAATAACTGATCTACACAAGTCAAAAATGCTAACATAAAACTTTAACACTGATTGGTTTGCACTAAAAAAAAAAAAATCATATAGTTTGTCCCATAAAGCAAGTAGAAAAGTTTTGACAAAATGGTAACTCAACCATATTTGGAAACATTTTAAAGAAACTAAACAAAACTGATTATCTAATGTAGCATTTCCTGACTTATCACCTCTCACCAGATGACAAGCATTGTTGTCTAAGTGCTTCTCTTCTTTTTCCTGGTACTAAAAACCTGCAGCTCAACATATATTGGATCAGCCGAAAACAAAACAAGAGGCAGGATTGCATTTGAGAAAGGTGCTATTTTTGTTAGCGTGGAGCTAAAACGGACTGGTTTAGCTCCACGCCATTATTGCTATTTGGTTCACCTGCAAATAAACATCTATATCATGTATAGCACTTCTGGATAGATGCAAATCGCATTTTGTTGCTTGTACTTGTGACAGTGCAATGACAATAAAGTTGAATTCTATTCTATTCTATTCTTTTTTAAAATGTATCAAAAACATAGCCAGTAAGCTAACAGTTAACTTCTACCATCACTTCTGCCTCCAACTTAGAGAGTAAAGACCTTAAATCAAATCTTTACGGCAATGGATTAAAAAAAATCTCCAGATGCAAAAAAGCTCCTTTTATGGAAACACAAACTTGTATTTTACAACCCAGCCCAGCCGGGTTGTAAAATACAATCCAACTGGGTTGTATTTTACTGGTGCCTCCAGTTATTGGAGGCACCAGAGAGAACATTTTGTTGATAAGCGCGTAGTGGAGCCTAAAAGAAATAAATGTAACTTTAAGGTCTAACTAAATTGTGAAAGTAGCCTGAAACACCTGTTGTTAGAAACAGAGACTAGTCAGTCTGGTTGGTTGATAGGGAACGGTAAAAACAATCCAAAAGCAAAAAAAAAAAAGTTTGTTTTAATGACGCTGTGTAAAGCTGTACATTAAAGCAGATGGAAACAATTAAAGAAAATTGCATCTCGCTGTGCAATAAAAATTCCTAAACTCACAAGTTTCAACTCGAATTACAGCAAACTTAAAAAACTGATCTTTACGTTTCCAGGAATGTTACATTTGAGTACAAAATGACTTAAAGTGCAGAAAGATGACATAATGAGCACTCCTCAACAGTACTGTTTCAAAAATAAGATACCGTAGTTAGGACAGCAAAGGACCATCCAGCTAACTAAAGTAATTTAATTTCTTATTCTTAGAGCTCATGTCTGCGCTCCACAACACTGCTGATGAAAAAACCTTTAATCGAGGTTAATTCTAAAACGGTTCTGAGAGACAATCCAAACTAATCTTTACTAACCTAAATAATGCAGTCTGAAAATTAAAGACGTTCCATATGGCATGGATGTTGTGATGAGGAATTAATCCAGACTGATTGACTTTGAGTCTAATATTAGTCTGACAGTTAATATTAACTAACCTTGTGGAAACCACTTCCTCATAGCTAAGTTTAGTACCATTCTGCACGATTATTTGTGTTGTCTTTTATAGATTTGGTATGATTAAAAACCCACCTTTCCTCAACTCCCATGCATCGATGTCAGGCTTGTTGAAGTATGTAATCCAGCGGGCATCAAACTCTTCATCTGTTTCCTGTTTCCCGTGGGAGTAACACCTTGATGCCAGAGGAGCTGTGTGATAAAAACAAAACAATAATCAGTGGAATAACTCACTTTCAGTGGTGGTCAGTGTTACACAACGTTGACACATGGAAGGTCATAGGAGGTAAAGTTTGCAGTGAGTGAAGGAGAAAAAGGGCAAATGCTGCGCGTCAGGTGGATTTCTTCCATTGTCCGGATATGGAACTGCACGTAGCTGATGATACACTTACGCACTAGATACGTAAGATCTACTGTAAACCTAATGGATATCCTGTAGATCATCCTGACCTAAAAAAAATGAATTAGATAAGCTGTAACATCACGTAAGCATCAGAATGATGTGCTTTTCTCAGGCGCTGAAGACGCTGCCAGTCCATTTTAGTGCAGACTTGTCCGCAGCTGGTTCACTCAGCAGATGAACTAACAGTTAGCATGTTAGCATGTCCCAGCTGGGTCATGGCAAGGACACAACTACCCCCGAGCGAAACATTTGGATAATATCACAACAAAACAGCCTCAGATTATGTATCTTTACATTTTTTATGTTAACCAATTGACCAACATGTTAAAAGCTTTAATTAAACTGAGTGTATTATTAAGCGGCCGCCTGGTTAGCTAGCTTAGCTGGGACCGCAGTGTGCCGACAAACACTGGATATCCGCATGAACTTCGCCCCTACAGTTTCATATTCTACCGCATTTAAACAGCCAATTCTCAGAGAGAAACAATAAGCAAATACCTTGGCACCTCGATTGTGTTCGAGTTAAACTCCGAGCACCGGAGACCGACAGTCGGACGGCAGCTCTGAACATGATGCGGCACAGCCAGCAAGACAAACCGGTATGATTTATCCGGAGGAAGCGGCTCTAACGGCAGGCGCCAGCTAATAGGTAGGATCCTTCTGCGCATGTGCAGAGCGGAGCTCTTTCTTGACCTGTTTTGGTCTGCTACGAGTGACATGAAATGCCACGCAAAAAGGTTAAATATGTCTCTACAAATACCTTACACACGAGCCACAAAAGAAAAAAAAAATCATAACTGATAATGATAAATTCTTAAATATATAAATATGCATATAATCAGATGTGGATAGAGTAGTAAAGGTTGCACTCGAGTAAGAGTATCACCACTTCAACATAATTTTATTTAAGTAAGGCAAGGCAATTTTATTTATATAGCACCTTTCAGCCAAAGTACTTGCACAAGAAAGTTAAAAACAACATACAAGAAGATAGTAATAAAAAAATAGAACTAAAGAAATAAACTGAAACTGAACCATCGTCATCAAACTGTTAATCAGAAACTACCTGTGTGAACAAATACACCAAGAAGCTCTATAGAAATTTTCACCTCAGGTAAGTCGTCAAAATAAGACATTACCTAAAGTAATTCTGAGGTTTTCTTTAGTTTACGTTAAATAGTCTTCATAGAATGGGTGGGTCTACCAGCCCAATGGTCCCCACTCACCGTGGCCAGTTTCTGGACATCCTCATCCATCGCTCCCAGAGAGGCCAGGCCGATCTCCTGGGAGAACTGGGCGAACTTTGGGTCGGCCAGCAGGGGAACGTGACCCAGCAGCTCATGACACGTATCTCTGAGAACACAAACAACCGGTTGTCACTGTTTGGACCAGCAGACCAGATGTTCTGGAGGAGGGTGGTTATCTAGGCTGCCTCGAAATATAATTATGATTATTTAAAATTAAATAATCTGACTTTTTATTCACGTTGAAACTCAGGGATTTCATTGGATTGGTTTGAAATTAGGTTGATTAAAGTGAAACCAGTTTAAGTGTTGCTAAGCCGGTCAGACAATAAATTATTGCGATACACAATAATATTGTTTTGAAACCATTTTCAAATAATACAACGGTAATGGCATAAAAATGCAATAACACATTCTCTAAGATCTAACATGAAATACAAATGAACATTTTTAACACTGGAACTGGAAGGCATTTTAAATATCCAAAACAACAGAAACAAATAAAACAAAATTATAAAGTTTCTATAAACAAAATTGTCCTTTAATAAAAGGGCTAGTTGAGACCAGAGAACCAAATTTAAGACTTTTGTCATCCAGTTTTTGGTGGAAAGAAAGAGAAATAATGCAAATGGAAATTATTGAGCTCATTTTAATTTGTTATGAGATTCACTGATTACTGCGACAGTCCTAAATGTTGCTTCTTTTAATCAATGAAGTTATTGTCTCTGGGCCTGCAAAGACTTGATCCTGACACTGAACCAGTCTTACAGAAACAACTAGAAACCATTTGGAAGAAAAAACCACAACAAGAAACTGGGTATGTGAAATCTATGAAGGAAATGGATTAATGAAAAATCAGAGAAATGATGTGACTGTGAGTTAGATGAGATTACAGAGTAACAGATTACAGGTTTGGACTCACGGTTCTGGTGTGTAGAGGGGGTCGGTGCTGTGGCGAATGTACTGAGTGCAGTTAAACACTCTGTAGGCCAAACCAGCCAGGAAGTCTCTGGGAGAAAGGTAACCGGCCACAGGTCGCACCGTGAAGCCAGAGCGCTCTGAAACACACAGGAAGTGATGTCACTGCACCTCCTGATGATGGAACAACAATATTGTTCTGTCTCATTTGCTTAAAACTTTCCATTATGATAAAGTTTACAAACTCTCATCACTGAAATTATGCTGCTGACTTTTTGAATTCTTTTTTTTCTCCAACTACTCTCCCTTCATGCATTATCAGCAGTTTCTGCTGCATGGGTGTTAAAGTTTTATATCAATATTTTCCAGTAACATGGCAATAATAAATGACAATAGTCACTATTATTGCATCTTTTTTGGGTAACTGTATGACTATGTGTGTCATAGCAATAAAATCCATACAAACAGAAATAATGTTCTTGAAAAATATACCATTTAATACGCTTCTTTAAGACACCAGTAACATAAAGAATAGTGATTGGTATTACCTTACTGTCATCATTCGGGGGTTTAAAACAACATTACATCATTCATTGGAATTTAACGTGCTGTCGTCGATAAATTGAAACTCTTATTCTGATAAGGAATTTATCATGATAAATGATTGATAAGATAAATGTCCACCCCTACTTCTAAGTAACTGTTCTGAAACATGCAGAAGCTCGATTTAGGTCAATAATTTCTTAATACAGATTAAAAAGTTCTAGTTCCAATGCCAGATTTTTTTTACTCAAAGCACTGGAAAGATATTTTGCTATTAACATCTGTTCACATTTGGTAAACACAATATTTTTTGGATACAAACCTAAAATTAGAAAAACCGGATCTAGTGCGACAGACAAGATCTTCCATAAGTTTGATTATTGCTTTCCAAAATTTTTGAATTTCCCTGCATTCCCAGATGCAATGAAACCAAGTCCCTTTTTCTTCTAAACATTTTGTACATATGTCTGGTATATTAGGATTGTACCGGTGTAAATTGTCTGGTGTAATATAGATTTGGATTAACCATTTGTATTGCAGTAACCTTAAACGTGAGTTAACTGTTTGTTTCTGAGCCTTTATGCAGACAGACTGCCAATCTTCCAGTGACAGGTTTACCCCCAGATCTGATTTCCAGGCTTCTAGTTTCTGTCTTGAGTCCTCTGTGGAATTCAAAACTATAAAACTGTAGATTTCTGAAATTGCACGTTTATTATAATGTTTTTTTGCACTTCCAGTTGTTTTATTTGCCAAGCCAAGAGTTTCCCCTGTTTTTCTCCTTGTTCATAGAATGACTGATTTAATCTTAACAAACTGGAGGCCGCTCTTTCTGCAGATTCCTTTTCATATTGCGCCTTTAATAACAGCAGTTTCTTCTCTTTTGCTGTCTTGCCATTTCTAAAAATTTGTCGTTCTAGTAATTTAGTTTTAGACTAATTGTTGTCTGTTCTTGCATTGTTCCTTAGATTTTGACGTGGTATAACTGATTATATAACCTCTCAAACATGCCTTAAAAGCGTCCCATTTTGTACAGGCTGAAGTTTGTGTGGTATTGATACTGAAATATTCATCTATTTTCTCTCCAACATAATTAAGAAATTTTTCATCCTTCAGCCATTTCTGGTGTAAGCACCATCTAGGAGGGTCTCTCCACAGGTTGTTGTTAGAATATAATAAATTACAGGGAGCATGATCTGATAATAGAATGCTATCATAGCAACAATCAGTTATATTTGAAAGTAATTCTTTTGAAGTCAGAAAATAGTCTATGCGCGAATATGTTCTAAATGTTTTTGAATGACATGAGTAGATTGTTTCAGTAGGTTTTAAATGTCTCCATATATCTACTAAATTTAATTCTTTCATAAAATGACATTGTTTCCCTACTTCTGGTGTGTGTTTGGTCAGCTTCTGAAGCCCTGTCCAGAATGGGGTCCAGAACACAGTTCCAGTCGCCCCCTATAATGTATTTTCCTGTCAGCGATGAAAGGGCAAGAAAGAAGTTGGTATAGAAAACATCATCGTCAGAGTTGGGACCATACACATTTACTAGGTTCAGGGTTTCTTGTAAGATGGACCCCTGAATAATCAGATATCTCCCCGATTTGTCTTTAATAACATTGGTCACCTGAAAGGTAACAGATTTATGAATTAGGGTCATTACTCCCCTGGCTCTTGATGTAAATGGAGTTACATATACTGTATATCCCCCTGCCACCTTCTGCGCACCTTCAAACTTTCTTCCTCTAACAGATGGGTCTCTTGTAAGAATATTATTTTAGAGTTTAGATCTTTCAATTTGTTCATGACTTGCTTAATTTTTTTCG